>CANXYC010919177.1:0-91637 GCA_948193065.1 Aleurites moluccanus | reverse complement strand
GTCCCAATTTCAATCCAATGCTGACTCATGGTTGAAGAACAACATTCTTCCATACTACCCTGCTGCAAAGATCACTTACATAACTGTTGGTGCTGAAGTCACAGAGAGTCCCAATAATGCCTCTGCCCAAGTTGTACCTGCCATGCATAATGTCCTCACTGCCTTGAAAAAAGTAGGTTTGCATAAAAAGATCAAAGTTTCAAGCACCCATTCCCTTGGGGTTCTGTCTCGTTCCTTTCCACCATCTGCTGGGGCTTTTAATAGCAGCCATGCATTTTTTCTGAAGCCCATGTTGGAATTCCTAGCTGAAAATCAGTCTCCTTTCATGATTGATATTTATCCTTATTATGCTTATAGAGATTCTCCAAATAATATATCTTTGGATTATGCTCTGTTTGAATCATCTTCAGAAGTGATAGATCCAAACACTGGTTTGCTTTACATGAACATGTTTGATGCTCAGGTTGATGCCCTTTATTTTGCCCTGATGGCACTGAATTTCAGAACAATTAAGGTCATGGTCACTGAGACAGGCTGGCCTTCCAAAGGGTCACCAAAGGAGAAAGCTGCTACTCCTGATAATGCCCAGACTTACAACACCAATTTGATTCGCCATGTCATCAATAATGCCGGTACTCCCGCAAAGCCTGGAGAAGAGCTAGATATTTATATCTTCTCATTGTTCAATGAGAACAGGAAGCCTGGTTTGGAATCTGAGAGAAACTGGGGTTTATTTTATCCAGACCAGACAAGCATATACAATTTGGATTTTACAGGAAGAGGTGTTGTTGACATACCAAAAAACACCAATCTTACCAGTTTAAACGCAACAACATGGTGCATTGCTTCAAATAATGCTTCTCAACTTGACTTGCAGAGTGCCTTAGATTGGGCATGTGGCCCTGGTAATGTGGACTGTTCTGCTATTCAACCTAGCCAGCCTTGTTTTGAGCCAGATACTCTACTTTCACATGCATCCTTCGCATTCAACAGTTACTACCAGCAAAATGGGGCTTCTGATGTTGCTTGCAGTTTTGGTGGGGCTGGAGTTAAAGTCGACAAGGACCCAAGTACATATATCAGTCTGCACTTTTTTCAATTTGGTTAAAATTCTGCATTTTAGGTGGTGTTTGGTAAAACTAGAAATTCAGTGCTATAAATTTCAATGCTGAATTTTAAGTGTTGAATAAAATAAATAATATAATTTTTTAAATTGTAAAAATATTTAAAAATCTAATTACTTATTATATTCAGTATAAATTTTAAGTTAAAAATTTTGAATTATCGATTTTAAGTGGTTATGCATTGCTGAACAACTTAAAATGATTAAGTACTGAAAATTTAATTTTAAGTACTAAATAGTGTTGTCAAACACTACCTTAGTATGGGTTTTTCTCATTTGACGTGTGTATGAGCATTGCGCCGTCGTCTGGGATATTGTTTTCTCAGCCTTTTAAATTAGTGTGAATTAGTGAAACTGCTAAATACTCTCAAAATATTTTTGGGGACTAATCCAGAGGCATAATGATCTGCTTCAAACTGCTCAATTTAGTTATTGTTTATGTATTAGCTGCCCTGGTAACTGTTGCTAGTTGTATTTAGTCAAATTTAGTCTTATTCGACAGCAAGTCTATGAATGTATCATATGTAAAGGGTGATTCTAGGGTGTTGTTTTTGTCAGGTGTACCAACTGTCACCCATTTGTTGTTTGAAACTTTTTTTTTGTATTGGTTTTGCTTTACTGATAATTCAAGAAGATTGAGATGTTTGTGCATCTATGATATTTGCTTCTTATGATACAAACTTATATATTTTTGTGCAGGCTATGATAATTGCCTGTATATGACCACCGGGTAAGTTGGATCAACCAGCATTTCGGTTTGTAAGCTACTTCTATTAATATACGGTATGCTAAATCTTGTTGTGCACACAGGATCAACAAAACAGCAACAAGTAACACGACGGCAATGGCTTCAACTTCTTCTTCCTCCTCATCGCAGAATGCAGTTCTTGCTTGGGCTTCCAGTTTCCTTCTTTTCATTGCACTTTTGAATGTTGGCAATACATAAGGAAGCTTGCTCATATTCCTGGAAGAATGGTAGAGGTAAAGTCTGCCAAAATGAGAGAAGGATAGTTCTATTTTTATGCATGGAGACTTGTCAATATGAGATTTTTTGCCCATAGATTGCCCAAGTGACAATGTACAACTCGCATGGAGATATCTGCCTGCTGTTAGTTTTGTATGATACTTACTATGTATTAAGAGGTGGTAATCTATTATGAGATTAAATTTACATATTTTATTGGTCATCAGCCTTTTTATATAAGTGTGTGTATTTATATAACTTTTTGTTTTAAAGTCTATTTGGGTGTTAAAGTCTATCAGCCCTTTTTTTTTTTTGTACTCTTTAGATGCTGCTGCAAAATACAGTTTTAGTTGGTTTTGAGTTTCAATTACTAAATCAATATGATGCTTTTCTCAGCCTCTATCAGGCTGCTAGTGCATTTTGTTAAGCGTTGGTCTCCACCAGCCCGTAATCAAATAGCTAAAAATAGTGCTTTTCTTTGCAATAACAAAATGTGTGGTTTGCTGGACTAACTAAATTATTTTGTATTTGTTTGTACTGGCTATAATAATTTCAATTTTTGAGTCAATTCCATTGAAGTATGCATAACCAATTGATTTATAAATGATTTTGTAGTATATAATTCACTTATTGGTTACAAAATTTAGATTAGAAGAAATTTAGTTTTGTAGAGTGAAATAAACAATTCCATTCATATAAAATATCAAAATATGAAATTTCTTTTAAAATTTTATGATTTTTTTTTTTGTAGTAAATAAGAATTTATTATATAGTAATTTCTTCCTCCTTCCAAAATGAATCTCTGGCGTGGCATCTAGCAAGTTCGCTTGCGAAAGTTTTCTCATTACTCTGAACATGGCAATGCTTGATGGAGCTGGGCAGATGAATTGATTACGAATAGGATATTTATCTGTAAGAGAATGTACAACTAGCGCAGTAGTGTAAAATATAGCATGAATAATTGAAGAAATTTTAGCTACTCTTTGAATTAATCCATGCAAAATTTACTGGTTTCTGCCCATAAATATGAGAACCAATATCACATGAACTTGTTTCAGTTCTTACAAGGAAAAATTAAAACTAGTAGAGGGCATGGTTAATACTTGATAAACCATCTAGTTAGTGTTGCATGCCAGAGAAATTCGTCTTTATCAAACACCAGGAAAAGGAAAGACTCTTACCGATATGTAACAAAGGAAAAACAAATATAAAAGATCAAAAAAAAAAAAATCGACATGGCCAACTACTACAAAGCACAGGCAGAATAACTTGAAAATTTATGCCAATCAAATTACCACATCCATTAGATGAAATTCACTGTAGTTTTGACAAAAGTACTTCACTCAACAATCATCAAAATACCAAACTAGTACAATAACAGAGCTATCATATCCATTCACTTTAACAAGCACCAAACTTTTTCTTTCCACACAATGTTCCTCTTGACTTTAAATATTTCATAATATTATTCACCGCATTCAGCCACTCCAACAGTGGGTAGGCAAATGCAAGCTTGTATGGAAGCCAAGAAAATTGTGATAAATAGTAGGGCATACATCGAAATTAAAGGCCCTGATCAATGAGATAATCGCCAAGCCTTTCAACGATCATGTTGCACTGGCCTGGAGTCATTGGCTCATCATAGATACCAATGATTAAAGCCTGATTCGTCTTCTTAACAGTAACGCCACCAGGTCCCTGAAATTGAAATGAAGAAGCTCAGATGACATCAACAAGAAAGAACTTGACAATGTTGTAGAATTTTCAAATTTAACAAGCAATTATATACAGTTCATAAAAGCACATGCATCAGGCATCAATTGCTGAAGATTGCAAGATCATAAAGGCTGGGGTTTTGTAGTTTCAAATCCATCCCACAGAGACAACCACAAGTAATATCCAAAATGCCGAAGGTAGTTCACAATAGCCCAAAATGGATTAAGGAAATATTTTCTCTAATTTTGGAATAAGTAATGGTGATCCTAGGAGTTCCTAGTGTGCAGAAAATACATAATTCAGATCAGATGGCTCAATATCCGGATGTTCAAACTTCAGATTAAACTTTAACGTGGAAGATGCAAGTTCGTTATATGACTACATCAGCAGACTGCATGCTTATTTTAATCATGCTATTTAGGTATATTTAGATGCAAATGCAGGTTACAAAGTGTTGTGGACAAATTAAGACCAGAAATTAAACAAAAGTACATCACCTTCTTCCCCCGAATGACAGCTCCTGCCTCACCTTGGATCACCATGTATTTTGTGCCACCAATGTACAACCCAGTTGGAGCAAGTGATCCAGGTTCGTTAAAGTCATTCATAATAGCAGTGATTTCTTCAGGCTTGAACTAAACAAAAACCAACAAGAAAGAAATGAGCATGATTATATATATATATATATACATAACCTTCATGCATAACACAGAAAGATGTGATTAGATGAATCCATCTTGAGCTAAAATTAAGGGGAAGAAAATAGAGTATCCCAATCACTGATAATTCCTTTCATTGTTGTGACAAACAAGAAGCAGATATATAAAAATTAATTTATTGTTTTGCCTCAATCCCATAGAGAACTAAACCAGCAAGCTCTTCTCTTTCTCATGGATTTTCTTTCCTTCCCATTCTTAGGGACCAAATGAACATAAAAACTAAAACCAGTTACGGGCATAATCCTCTTTCTTTCAAGAATATATTTCCGTTTAAATTCTGAGCAGTTTTCAAATAACCATGAGTGCAGGTTCCCAGCCAAATTGATCAAAGATAAAGAGAAAAACACCATACTAAGTAACACATGGATGATGGATCAAACACACCCACATCAACCAACTCAACTAGAGTATGCTAACAAATCTAAAACAAACCCTAATTTCCCCCACATGGTTATGAAAATCATTCAATAGTCCCAAAAGATGAATTAAATAAACAACATCTCAACAAATGAATTAGATCAAAAGATACCAGCTTTAAACCCAATAAAAGCTAATTAAAGAAGAAGAAGAAGAAGAAGAAGCAAGAACCCCAATTCAATTGAGAAAACAGCAAAGCAAAGATCGATTAGTTTCCAGTATATTCAATCAGCTAATAAATCGACATAGAGTAAAAGAAAAACTAATAAAAAAACGAAAAAAGTCAAATCAGATCACAACCCAAGCACCGAATCCAACTAATAAACAACTTCGATGAATCCAAAGAAAACATGGGTTTGTTTTGGGAAGTTCAAAAAACGAGTATAATAAGGCAAAGAAATACAAATACCTGAGGGAAAGTGGAACTCTGGGCCCAAACGCTGCCGTCATGGCCGATGATGGCGGCAGCAGAGAGATGATTACCCTCGATTTCGCACATAAGGTGCTCATCTACATACGTTTGCCACGACATCTTCTTCTTGAGAAATTTTAATGGAGTTTTTGAAGTTTGAGGTTCTTCTTATGTGCTTTGGCTTAAGCAGAGAGAGAGAGAGAGAGAGAGGTGAAATGAGTGTGTTTTCTTATCTACGAGTGGGGGAAGCCAGCAGAGACCGATATTGCGTT
This sequence comes from Aleurites moluccanus, assembly GCA_948193065.1. Classification (NCBI taxonomy): domain Eukaryota; kingdom Viridiplantae; phylum Streptophyta; class Magnoliopsida; order Malpighiales; family Euphorbiaceae; genus Aleurites; species Aleurites moluccanus. The sequence continues at coordinate 86,014 of CANXYC010919177.1, read as the reverse complement.
AAAACGACGAGACGTGGTCCACAACCTATGTGCTCTTTCTGCTGTTATTAATTATTAGAGAGGTATGGGTATATGGGACATTGTGTAATTTTCCATTTTTTATTTTTTATTTTTATTTATAAATTTTTTTTAACCGTAGCTTTAAAGACTCGAATTAAAAAATAAAAATTCAAATATAATTAAATAAATAAATTAAATAAGCGTAAAATAAATATTTACATAATTTTTGTCATATATTTAAAATGACAGTGATTGTGTATTATTACCAATATATTTTTTAAAAAAAATTACAAGACAAATACTATTATTGTCTTTATAATTATTATTAATACAAGATAAAATACCCTTTAAGATATTAAGAGAGATTATTTTTTAAAAAATTATTATTTATTATTATTGTCATTAATAATATCACAAGGTAGCTTTTTTATTTTATTTTTATAATTTAATTATGTTATTTGTGTTAAAAAAATTTGAAATTTGTACTAAAAATATTTTTTTATTCAATCTAAACTTTTAAATATTTTTATGAATTTAAAAAGTCAAAGTGTATTCGACCAAAATTTTTAGGAGGTGTTTAAATATTCAATAGCAAAACTTAATTGCCGTTTAAAAATATAAATATCGACAATTAAAAAATTATTAGGTATTTAGATAAATATCAATTGTCAATTTATTTTTTTCAAATCGATAAAATCTGATAGCAAATATGAATTGCGATTGTCAATTAAAATTTTTTCCAACTGAAAAAAGTATTTTTATCCTAAATCGACAATCGTTTATTCAAATATTCTTTTAAAAAATTTATAAAAGTAAAATGATATTTAATCAAAATTTTTAAATACTCATAAAAAAATTTATAGAAATCAAGGAATAAGAAGTATTCAATCAAAATTTTTAAAAACTTTATAAAAGTAACTATTTTTTTAAAAAATAAATTTTAAAAAATTTTGAATGACTTTTTATGTGTTAATATTAATAAAATCTCTCTAAATTTTTTTTTCACTTCTTCTCGAGATTTTGAAAGATTTTCAATGACTTTTATTTTTTATATGCTGACATGAAAAATAACCAAACTAAACCAAATCAAACCAAAAAATTACTATAAATTATGAATTCATTTTTCAAAATTATTCATTTGAAAATATATATAAGTTATATATTATGACTTGCATTAACAATATTATTTTTTTATTTTTATTTTTTTAAAAAAATATTATTATTAAAAATAATAATTTATCATTAATATAAATCCAAATAAGAAATATTAATTTTATGCAAAGTAGCTATTATAAATTAATCAAAATTTATAAAAATTTATTAATATCTACAAAATAAAAATCTGTAAAAATTATTCATAAAATCAAAAATTCTATAAAAATTATTAAAAATTTATAAAATTTTTTAAAAATTATTCACTTAAAAAATCTATAAAAATCATCTTTAGATTTAATACACCTCCTAAAATTAACATTACTATTACTTTCCTATAGAGAAAAAAGAATTAAAAAATCGACAAGCTAATATAAATTTTATTGATATTAAAATCACCTCTTGATACTATAATATATAAGTTAATTACTTATAAGAACATTCCATGTATACTACGACTAAACTAATACAATTAAACATACATCATTCAAAAGAAAATTAGTTTAATACTTCTCTTTCAAGCAGGAATTTAACATTGTGGATGATACGATTATTAATATTATATTATTTTTTAATATTAATTTTATGGATAAAATTTAATTAAATAAGATAAATAATAATATAGTGTCAGCCTAGCACGGAGAATATCGGTTAGGCCCAACTGAAAAGGAAAAAAGATCTTTCGGGCCCTTACAGATGATTAAAGAGGGTTTTTTTATATAATTTTGATGGTCACAAATCACAATTATCAAAAGCTACTAATATATAGTCAGCCTTTAATTTTTCTTTGTTTAATAATTCGTATCTATGGATTATGAAATTTCTTTTTCCTATCAAAACAATGGAACTGTGAATCTAAATGATATTGTCTTAGAAAATTTTATTTAAGAACCTACAAGACAAATGATCACATACTTGCTTTTTTAACAACCCTTGTGGGACAAATTTTGAAATGTCCATTTTTTGCTAATCAGTTAATTAAAATAAACAGCATTAGAGCAGCAACTATTTCAATTTCCTACTGCTCTATGTTTTTTGGTTGGCAGAAACCGTCTGGTACTCCGACTAATTTAATTTTAAATTGGATTCGCAAAAAAAAAATTAAGTGGTCCGGCTGTTAAAACTTATTTCCGCTATTACTTTACTTTTAATTCTAAAAGAGAAACTAAACCATGACTAATTGGAGGTTTATTGATATTACAATTGTTTTCAGATTTTTGAATTCATTGATGAGTTTATTTGAGGATTTGTCAATGGATGGACTAAAGACAACAATGAACACTTATTTATAAATTTTCAACCATATAAACTAGAGGTTCAATTAAAATTCTAAATTATTTTTTTATTTATTAAGATTAGAACTGTTTTTCATAGTACAAAGTAATTTTGAGGTTCTATTTTATAATGATAACATATGGAAACAAATTGCTTTATACAGTACTATCAATAAGATGCAATTTTGTACAAATTTTACATGCCCATGCAGGTAAAAGCAATAAGAATCTTTGAAGGTCTGTTTTTATAAGAAACACAAAAATTATAATAATAATAATAATAATAATAATATTTTATTTCAGTATATTGTCCTTGCAACTATCACAAATATCCTCTGTGAAGATTCTCATGAGATAATAGTGGAATACAATAATTTTCTGGAGATGATGATGATAATGCTTTCTCTAATATCAAAATTAAAAATAGCAAGTGGTAGCAAATCACGTCAATTTTTCCACATCTTAACCACCCAAAAGCAGAATTGACAACTTGCTATTTGCTATTCAATTCCCTACCTATAAAGAACCACCGCAAAAATGGTAACTACTCAATTGAGATTATGCTAAAAGTGCGTCGAATTGTTCTTTCCTGTAACTTAACTACTAGACAACTAAATGATTCAGAAATGTAAAAAATGATTTAACACTACTAATTGCAATTTGCATCAGGATAAAGATGCGGTAAAAACCCATGAATACACATTAATTCAAGATTTATCAAGGTAATATATAATGCAAGTCAAAACAGGCCAACGCCAAACAACAAATTTAGTTCTCGCATGGTTATTGTCTGCAACATCTTCATTGCCAATTTAAGGCTTTCAACAGAAGAGGTTGCAAATTTGGAACCAGAGATAAAAAAAAAACAAATGAAAAAAAGAAAAGAAAAAAGAAACAAAAAACAGTACTTGTAACTGCATAAAAAAAATATAATAAATTGTGATAGACTATAGGCCTACAGCCCCTGATCGATGAGGTAATCCCCCAACCTCTCCACGACCATGTTGCACTGTCCTGGAGTCACAGGTTCCTCGTAGACGCCAACAACAATAGCTTGGCCAGTCTTTTTGATGGTCAACCCTCCTGATCCCTGCCAAAACAAAACAGCCAAGCGTCAATCACAAAGGCACAGTCAATTCAGCAACATTAAGCATGCCAATTTTTCAATTCAGCAACATTAGGTGTGCCAAGTTTTCAATTCAGCCACATTAACCATGCCCAGTTTTCTTATTCATAGGTTCACCCATAAAAAAATGTATGAATAAGGCATTTGTAGATAAAAAATTGATGAGAATTAGCTACCGTTGAACCAAAGGCTCATTGGTAATAAGGCCCCTATATGATACAATAAAGTAAAAAACAAGAGCATGAATTCAAGAATTAAAATATTTGAAAAAACTTCATCCTGATAAACCCTGCAAATAGGCAAAAGCAGATTCTGAGCTAAAGTGAATCGTTATATATTCAACAACAATGATAAGGTTGAGCATATGTAAATATAATAATGCCCATCACCTTCTTTCCACGGATAACAGCTCCTGGCTCACCCTGGATAACCATGTACTTTGTACCCGCAACGTGTAAGCCTGTAGGGGCAAGGTGACCTGGCTCCTCAAAATCTTTCATGATGTCAGTGATCTCCTGGGGCTTGAACTACAATTAGAAAAAGAAAAGCAACATAAATTACATTTACAAGTCTCTCAAATTCGATAAATAGTTAGCTAAAAAATTGGTATTAGAAGTAGCAACTACACTTCTTCTTTTTCTCTATAAAGACCATTCATAAACCTTCTGGCTAATAAACAAATGCAAACGAAATGCAAGTCTCAATTGCCTGAATCAACCAAGCAAGTATGCAAATTTTGGGATCTACAATCAGCCCGTTCACAAATTTTCAGTCATTTTGAAGTGTGATCGACTGATTCAGCTACATTAATCAATGGATCAAAGAAATTAAACTAGAACAGATCAAAAGAAAAGAAAAGAAAAATTGCACCTGCGGGAAAGAGGTGCTATGAGCCCAGACACTACCGTCTTGGCCAATAATGGCAGCAGAGCTTAGATGCTGACCTTGGCCGTCAATGTCGCACATCAAGTGTTCATCTACGTAAGTTTGCCACGACATTTTGATCTAAACTCTCTGTCTGTAAATTGCTGTGTTTTGTAAAGGTCCTCTGCTTTCTCTTTTTTATCTTCGTTTTGTGTTTCGGTTTTGGGCTTTTGTTTGAATGAAATAAGGAAAGTACTGTGCTGCCTTCTTATGGTAAATTAATCTTAATTATAAATGTAATAATAAAAGGGCGATTAATACGGACAGAGAGCTTTGAAATGCGAACGATCGGATCTCGTTTATTGAAGCTTTCTGGACCGTCCGTTTTGCTTGGCCTTCTCTTCAACTATTCAATTTCTACCATTCACGTTCCCGTTATTTTAGGCTTCATTTTTACTCGTGCTATTTGACCAAATAAAAGTATTTTATCTCTCTTATGTAGACTATACGACATCGTTTTTTTTTTTTAACTTTTTTATAATCAGTCATAATTAAATGAATCAAAGCCTGAATACTTTTTATGGTAAATTTTCATTGAATTAGTAGTTCTAGTCATTAAGAATTTTTCTTTTTTGATCAACAAATCAAAAAATATATTGCATATAAAAGAAATTATTAAATAAACTAAAAATATAATCCCCTCATATGAATATATTTTCATTTTGATCACACAAGTTCACTTAATTTTACTTAATAATTTTTTTATATGTTATGAATGTCGAATCAATTATATTTTTATACAGTTTAAATTATAATTAAATATTTGAAAATGTTGATTCCGGAAGGAATGTAAAATAAATGCAATTTAAAGAACAAAATCGATTCTCCAAATGTTCAAAAGATGATTAAAAATCTACTTCCATAAAATTCTTTTTGGTTTTTCCCAAGAGTAAATTCTCATTTTGTAACAATAATAGTACAACAAACACAAGCCATAAGGCATTTTTCAATATCAAAGCCAAAGTGACTCGAGAGGTAGAGACTCGGATTTGAATCTCCCAACCAGCATCCAAGAAATTTTAAATCCCTGAATGGTGAAAACCTAAAATGTGTCTAACTTTACATTACTTAGCAATACCTTGCTTTCCCAAATCCTCTCATTACTAACAACAAACTCACTAATGTTTATCTTCTGTTAAAAAAGGTTCAAATAATATTAATTTAAAATATATTCTTATACAAATGATGTTCCTACCATGTTGCTGGATAGAACGCCCAAGCAATCTCAAACGTTCTATTGAAGCGCTCAAAAAGGAAAGAAAAACAGTTTGTATGATATTCTCCACTAATTACTGAATTTTGTCATCTAAAAATTTCGAGTCCATGGCCAAGAAATTATACATGCCGTATTTCATCCTAAACCAAGTGCATTACTTTGATCATCTTCAGCCATGGCCACAAATGAAAAGAACGTCGGAAAAGAGATTAAGAAAAATTAGCAATAGAAATGGAAGGCTTAAGAAATTTCATCGCCATTATTCGTCCTTTCCATTTAATTATGCATCATCCAATAATCCTAGAGAACCCAAGTTGAGAAAAACGTTAAAGCTGTGAAAAAAAAAAAAGGAAGAACGAAATTTGCAGTCAGAACCTTCTTTTAAATCCCCTCTATGACTGAATCAAACACTTCGCTCTGTGTTAGCTGAATCATCTGAACAACTGATGAGGAAGGAAGTTGAAGTAATAGATGAATCATCAGAAACAGGTAATGGAGGAGCATAACTAATCACTTAGTCTGTAAGATCTCCCTCCGAAAGCCGCACCAGTGCTTCTTTCAGGTTGGACGGTCCTACTGGTTGTTGGGGCTGGAGCTCCTATTCTCCACATTGCAACCAGTTTATATCTACAATATAGTTGAGGATATTGCTGGAACATGAAAGATTAAATAGAAATACTTTCTAGACATGTAAACAATTAGCAATGACAGACACCGTGGTAATATTTCATCATAGTCCTACTTATACCATCCATATCCAAATCATTGCTGCCTCAAAAGATACAATTATGTGATCAGAATTCAGGAAGAACACCTATTCTGTGGATGAATGAGAGTGGTTAATCAGAACATAACATAAAGACTTGCTACTTGCAATGACTTCCTAATTCAATAGGAAAACTAAGCAGGAAAGTTTATCATGAGAACTGGACATGGATGGTCACATATTGAACACATATGCCAACTATATTGCAAACTGCCATATATACTTTTCCCAATTCCCAAAAGGGGAACAAAGTAAGGATACACCCATCTTGGAGTCTTCAACAGTGTCTTTCCAGTTGCAAGTGGATGCAACACAGTCAAAAAGTAATATAGATGTCCAGCAATGATTCCCAGCAGATCTGGCATGAGAGGTGAACCAAAAATGACATCCAATGCAAGCATTGCCCATGGTAGATAAAATGCCTGGGAATAAAAGGATGAAAGAAAGGGTGAACACACATGTTAGATTTGGAAGTCGTAAATAAGGCAGCAAATGAGATTGGGCAATCCTTGGCTAGCTTAGGCTTGGCTCATTTAATAAACAAGCCTTACATTTACTCTCAAGCTTGGCTTGTTTATCAAATGAGCATTGTGAACGAAGCTTTGCCAAGCCAAATATCATCCTATTTATATAAGGCTTGCAGCTTAGACAAGCCAAAATGAGTTTAAATTTTCATAACAAGTTTAAATTACAAATGGAGTAATTTATAAATTTATTCAAAAAATTGAAACATTTATGTTGAAAATAAACAATATTTTTTTTAATAATTTTTAGGATAAATGTGTAAACTTTTAACAATTATATTACAAGTATACACTGCAAAAAAAAACAAAAAGTTTCTATATTGTTGTTCAATAAAAAATTTTAAATTAGTATATCTACACAAAATTATATACGAAATGGGTTATGAACCTACAAACAAGTGGCTCAGGCTTGGCTCATTTATTAAAAGGAGCCTTAAAAATAAACTTGAGCTTCACTCATTAATTATAATGAACAAGCTTGAATGACCTTTTATTTAGCCAAAGTCTCAAGTAGTTCATAAGCATAGTGACTCATTTGCAACCCTAATCTTAACCACCCAAATGTCCCACACAGCAAAAAAGAAATCACCCATCATAAATTTGAAACTTGATACATCTCAAGCATACCTTAAGAGTCACAAGGCCATATATGTTGATCTGAGCATTTGGGAATTCTCTACTCCATACATACAAAAGCATGAACACAAGCGATACCCCCAAGAAAGGGGTCCAAAATATAGGGATGGCAGCTAGTACCTAAAATTCAGAAGGAAGAATATCATAAATCAGCTCAAATGGATGATGTTGTGCACATTCAAACAACAAACAAATATTTGATAATTGCTTCTTCATATGGTTATATCTAGGCTAAAGCTCCGCAAATCTGAAATAGTAGAATTGGCACCACAAAGGAAAAGCCAAAGCAAGAAAGAGATGGGGAAGGGGAAGAACAGTAAGACTAGATCAATTCAGTCTTCAGCTCACATGAGCTTAGGCCTGCCGCATACCCCACTGCAAGTCTACAATATAATCAATTTGTCTAGTATTTTCAAGTGAAAAAACACTTGAGTTGCTGGATAAGACATGTGAACCAATAACAAAGATGACTACATACTAGCATCGAAAAGGCACCAAAAATCATCATCCACAAGAAATCTGCTGTACGCCTATCAAATGGTCCCTTCTCAAGTTGAACGCCATACCTTGCTCTGCACAATTGCGGAAATTACATAGAAAGCATTATTGCCCGGAAGGAAAATATTCTAGTTGCATATATAAATTGGCTCAATAAATCTCACACTAAAACATGTGGGCATCACAAGGAAATCAAACAATAGCTATGCATCTACAGCTTACATCATTAGCAGGCGAATTCCAAAATTGATAGAAAAATTTCCCAGGAAGAAGAAATTTGTAATAAGCCTCCATACCTGCAAATCCATACAAAGTTGCAAAAAAGTTGCATGAACTGGTTTGAACGGAGAAAGAAGGTTCAACAACGGTATATATTTCACAATTTAAATATGCTTGTGTCCTCACTCAAGTGTATCTGTTAGTGCAAGTGTGCTGGCTTGCACGCAAGAGAGAGACAGAGATGAAAATGCACAAGGTCATCTAATAAATCATAAGGCCAGCATGGAAAGAAAAAAGTGTGTAAAAGCACCCAACTATCTAAGTGATCAAGGTCAATTTTGGTTCAACTTGTCTTGGGCTTTCAAACAGCATTTCCAGCTTACACATTACATCAAATGTATTCTGATTGTAATTACATTCTTCTATAGACATTTGTAACTAACCATCTGTATCATTGATCTTGTAGTAAGTCTAACAAACAGGTAAATAAACCATTGTCCTGTCTATAACAACTATGATGATCACTGAGTCTATACATCAATATTTTTAAAATGACGATCATGTTAAATTGCAATTGTCAACATAAATTTTCAGAACAAATGAGGCAATTAATATCAACAGAAATAATTAATTATAAAAAAGAATCATCCATAAATAATTGAATTCGCACCTGAAAACGTAAGAATGCAAATTCATATAACAATGCGATATGGCCCACATTGAACAATCCAAGTGAACTGGCCGTAGTGAAAAGCAAGCACAGAGTCCCATAAGCCTTGCTTATCGGAGGGAGGGAGTTATAATATCTGAAGAAAATAGACAACAAAAGTTGCAAAGGTTATGAAAAGGCTTTCAAAAGGAATATAAAGGATACACATCAAAAAGTAATAGTAACCAATTTACAGTTGTTTAAGCAGTACTACTGTTGGTACTATAATCCAGCAAATCAAACATTAAAGAGTAGAATAAGATTGGGAACCATTTAAGAGGTTTCCCCAGTTCATATTACAACAAATATATATTGAAACTGTAATTTCGAAGATAATAACATTAACTAATACATAAAAACTACGTTAAAATTAAGTTCACCAGAAGCATAAATTTCATATGATAGAATCTAACGGAAAAAAAAAAAACCCTGTCTTTGCAAATAACTTTAATTAATAAATAAAAACCAACAAATTAAAATTTATAAAAAAAAAAAAGAAATTACTCAGCAGGTGAAGACATTGCAGGAGCAGAGGGCTAAAATTGAGATGCAGAAAATCTCTCTTCGACTACCAATTTCGATAACGATAGTTTTGATTTATGAAAATTTTTGCAACTATAAAGACATTTCTATGACCCAGAAGGTTCCTTCGTTCGGTTTGTTTCAAATTGGGCCAGCAAATGGAAGGATCTAGAGATTTGACCCAATTTTCTCATTCTAAAATCTAAACAATGTTAGAGCCAAAATGTGCAGAAGGTGGTCAGTTCAGCCCAGACTAGGCCCAGGCCCATCATTCTTTTCTTTCTTCTTTCTTCTTCTTTTGGAGATTTTACATTTAAAAAAATAATAATAATTTCTTTAATTCCAACAAATTTTGTATAAATTAAAATATTTATTTGAATTATAAAAATTAAATTAAATTAATGAATTTTATATACATTTATACTAAACAAGAAGTAATGAATTTAAAGATGAAAAAAAAGAAAAACAAACACAAATAATTAGAAAAAATAAATTGTCATCTTGGTCTAAATAAAACATTTGAATATTTTTCTTTTATAATTTAATTGAAAAAAAAATGCAATAAAGAAAATTTAAGAATAATTATAGGACAGGTAGATTAGATATGTAGAATATTTTTTCAAATCTATAGATCACTGAATTACAACTTGTACTATTATTACCTTTCTTTCTTTGGCTGTTGCAATGTGACCAGTGCCACTTGACAACGGTGATTCGAGGTATAATTTGGGGAAGCAACAGGGTCCACCTACCAATCAATCTACAAATAGTGATTTTGATAGCAGAAGAATCTCAAATTTAAGTTGCTACGATAAACACTACATATATATGAATTTTTCATATTTAATCAATTTCAAGTATGAATAAAATAAAAAGATTATAATAATCATATTGATATGAAATCATAATATAATATAAAAAAATTGTAATTATAAGAAGACTAAGCGAGTGTTTGGAAAAAAATTTTGATACAGTTATTAACTTTTTATTTTTTAATAATTGCATCACAATGTTTAGGTAGTCAAACAGCTGTCATTTGTAAAAATTTCAAATTAATTTTTTTTTTTAAAAAATCATATTTTTTAATTAAAAAGATTAAATTATATTCTAAAAATAATATTTAAATAAAAAATAAATATTAATAATTATTTTTAATGGTTATTGAATATAATAACAGTTAACAACTAATTATAATTTTATCAAACATTTGTTATAATTAGTTATTAGAAAATGACCACTAACTATCAGTTATAAGCAATAGTTAACAATTGTTACGAATAATTAAATCAAATGAGACTAAATTAAAATTGTTTAGAATGCAATTAATTTTAAAATTATGATTGATTTAAGTTGCTACAACCCCATAATATAAAGCAAAGCCTATCATGTTCTATTTTTAAATTTTAGTATATTTTTCTGGCAAATAGTGGGGATTTGCTTACCTGGTATCCAATCCTTTCACAAAACAGAAAGCAATTTTCTTTGGTGTCTCTCTCAAATTGGGGTGGTCCATGGCATTGTTTGGTGAGAGATAAAAAAAAAAAACATGTTTAATTGCGTTGTCCTTAAAATGGCAATAAATGTTTTCAAGTATCGTCTTGCACAATTTCTAGACTTTGATCATATTTCTATATAAGGATTGCATTTAATTGTATTATAATTTTTTTAATTTATATTATTAATATTATTAATCTATAACAATAAAATCTCTCTTTTTTTTTTTTAATTTATAAGATTAATATCGTTAACTTTATAATTTTACTATAGTCATTTTTTATATTTTTTCACTTATCATCATGTAATTTCCCTTCTTTTGATCAATCCTGATTTCCTTTCTTATCCAATTTGTGAGTAAATTTATTTATTTATTTAATTTGAATTTAGTTCTCTCTTATTCTAACCTAATAAATTATATATTTTGTATGTGATTATTGATTAAACGGTTAAAATCTATATAAAATTTGAACTATATGGTCTTTTGTGTTTTTAAGAGAGGGTTTAAGAAAATAATATGTTTAAATATTAGAGAAAAAAAAAATAGATGAGGAAGGAAATCACATGATGTTGTGGGAAGATACAAAAAAAATAAATATAGTAGAAAATTTGTATAAAAAGTCAAAATTTAAATCTAATGATTAGGTGTAGAATTCACATTAATTTTTTAGTTAAAAAATTTAAGAAAAAATTATAAAAGTAACTACAATCGTATTATTAATATAAGGTTAATGATATTAATATTATAAATTAAAAAAAAATGAATTGTGATATTATTAAATATAAAAATACAGGATAATTGGTGAAATTAGCCTCAAATTTTTCTCACCAAGAACTATTGTCCCGTCCTAAGCATATGATTTTTTTTTTCAGTTATGTTAGGTAAGAAATATTATTGATGAGTTTTTTTAAAAAAAAAAAAAATTAGATCAAGAGTGGAGTAAAGAAGATTCGACTTTGAGATTTTATTGTTTAAATAGAATTATATTTTTATCATGCGAGTGTATTTAACTTTTTCTTTTAATATTAAAAATAGATATGAGATTTGAATCAATCTTGATGTTTTGAAATATTTAAGTGTTAATAATTATAAACGATTATATACATTTTCATGAAAGTCGGTACTTTTTCATAAATTAAATAAATAAACACGTGAAATTTATATGTAAATTAATATATATTGAGGAAATACTTTAAATTTAATTTATTATTTATTTTTGTATGTATTTATTATCATATTAATTTTTCAATATGAATAAGACTTTATTTGATTCGATAAAATTAGAAAAATTATATTTATCACTATTGATCTCAATATATACGGGATAATACTTATAATTAAGTTTATTTTTTCTTTTCGACCGAATGTTGCTTATTTTAAGTTTATTGAACATTGACAATTAGATGAATTCAACAATTAATATGCTCTTGATATAGATGGTCCAACTGGCCAAAGAAATTAGGTCGGGATGATATTTCACAATGATGCAGTATAAAAGCGTTCAAATAAGGATTTAAAATTCAGAAATAAAGAATTGAATATTTTATTGATAAAAAACTGTCAAACCCTAAAGTTTTACAAGATATTTATAGAGAATACGCTTAAGAAAATCCTAGAATGCCGATTTGGTAATTTATTTCGAAAATGAAATAAATCACCAAATCTACATCATAATGAAAATAGAAATATTATATAATAACTGTCTTAAAAAGAATACACCAATAAATTTTTCTACCTAAATTAAATAAGGAAACAAACAAAAAATAGATAAAAAAATATAAAACTGTCAAAACGGATGACTAAATGTTGGAATTTGACCTAAAAAGATTGTCGGTTATCGCTTTAGTAATGAGTTTGACTTGTTGGACCGTTTCCCATTGGATTAAGGTCGATAAGAGCATAAAATAAATTACTTTCAGAAAGCCAAACGGGTCTCGACCCAACTGATCCATAAACTATTTGGACTTCTGCTTTTATTTTTTCTTATCTAAGCGGTCCAAGAATTCTAAACAAACACTCTCTGCATCACACAATAACGAGACATTTTTTTTATTATCTGCTTTCATTATGTAAATATATTTATTTCACTTTGAGTTGGGATAAGATAGCATCCCATAAATATAAGATGAGTTTTTTATTAATTATTTTCATTATGTTAATATATTTTTATACTTGTCTCGCTTTAAGGTGAGATTAAATAAGACAATCAATGGAACAGAGCCGATTATAATAAGTAATTTTTTTTTAAATAAAATTATATGAGAAATGAAAAAAAATTAAATATGTATTCATATATATTAAAAGTTTGTAAATGCTTGCTATTGGTTAGTCAACTATAAAGTTTTTTTCCCCTTCTTTTAACAAATTTTACAAGAAAAGAAACGTTTTGTTTGCAAAAATTTTGGTCTTGAGATTATAAATTAGTTAACCAAAGTTGATGATGTTTTGTAATATTTAATTTGATTAATCATGATCACTCTTAATTACCATTAAACAAGGATAATGATGTTGATAATAACAACAAACAAGTCATATATCTGTTTGAGTGACATTATTTTATTGCAAAAAGTATACATTGAAACAATTAATCATCTGTTTGAGGGACTTTATATTATAGTATATATGCTTTTTCGGTTTTTACCTAATCTATTGTTTTCTTCACCAAAATTCTTAAAAATATTTACCGCAATTTTTTTTAACATGTATATGTTTCTATTTTTTTTACATTAAAAAATTACTAAAATTTAAATTATTGAACTTTTACACTACCGGACAATCACTTAGTCCTATTTAAAAATAAATTTTATAATTTTCATATGATCCACTAATATTTAATTTTTTACATAAATATTTAATTTTTTACATAACTTTAACCTATCTAATATTAATTTCATAAAAAATTTTATATTTATAAGAAAAATTTTAAATCTCGCCCAATTTAAAAATGATTTTTTGATTTTTTCTCTAAATTCAATTGAATTTTTATTTTATTCTGTCAATTTCGTATTTGAAAAATATAATTAATATAATTAATTTTTTAATTAAAATTGTTTTGAAATATATTTTGATAAAAAATGCATTTATCTAATATATTTTCATATATTCTTTTAATAAAAAAAAAAAAAAAGTGGGGAAAGCATCCGAAATTCTTGTGTATAGTAGTACTTGGCATTTTCATTTTTTATTTTTTTTTACTATGTAGTTAATGAATAAATAAATGAACAATCATCGACATAGAATCTTGCCAGAGCTTTTTGAAAAAGCCCTAATCTTTAATTGTCAATTTCATATTTATGACCTTTTTCGGCATTACTCTACCCCACTATTAAGCATGGAAAAGACCCTTACAAGCTAATTCACATGGCTTTGTAGAGAAACCAACATGTCCAGTGGGCCAAAAAAAATAAATAAATAAATTAGCGAATTAGTGTCAACAAGTATGCATGAAATGACCCTATACCTTAATTGTGTTGGTTAAGCAATAATTAATTTACCATAATGCACTAGCTAATAATCTAATATTTCCAAGAAATAATATAATCTTCTATCTTAGCTGTCGCCTCCTTCTCGTTATTTTTTTCTTTTCTTTTTACTTTATTATATTTATTTTGAATAAAATTTTAATATTATATATTTATATTTATTTTATTTATGTATATTTTTTATTTATGAAAATTAAAATTATTTTTTTATAAAAATTTATTTATATTTTTAATACGAAGAAAAATTTTCGTCTTATTTTCAACGTTCGAACTTATCAAACAATTTGATATCAATTTTGAGTGAAACGTATTTTTTATCGATGTGTTAATTTTGCTGGACTGAATATTTTGCTGGACTGAATATTATTACTCTAATAATTTAATCAATAAAATTTAAAAATAAAATTAATTTTATATTTATTTTAATTATAATTTTTTAATTACTTTTATCGAGATGTATTATTTTTCATTAATTAAAAACTTTTTTTTATATAAATAATAATAATAATAATAATAATAATCTAATGTTTCCCAATCAAAGCATCCATAGCTAATAGCCGGCGTCACTTTTCAGCTAACTAGTTTTTTAGTACGTGTGTTGCATGTGATTGGCTATGTAAATAAAAAAAAAAATTATATAATAATTGTTCTCAATATATATATATATATATTTATTTATTTATGCATTTAACATATTGATTGATATAATTTAGGGTAATTATTTAACTTAAAATTTATTTGATGATCAAATTTTAAAATATAATATTTTCTTTTTAGATCTCATTTTATATATTAAAAAAAATAGTTTTATAAGATATTTTACTCTTTAGATTTGTATAATTAAAATATGCATAATTTATTTTTAAAATAAATTTTACTCTCTCCATCCGATAATAAATATCATAATTTTTTTATATGTCTCAATTTAATTATCTTATTTTCTAATCCAAACTACATTTTATCTTAACATTACCATAATATTTTTATTAAAAAATATCTTGAAAAATGTAAAAATTAATTAAGAGATATAGAATGTGAAAAAATTAGGAAGGTGAAGAGAAATTAAGTAATAAATAAGTTAAAATAATAAATAAATTAGAAATAATAAAATAAATAAAAAATTTTAATAATAATATATTTTATAATTATAATATTTATTATGGTACGTAATGAATATTTATATTTTATGATACTTAATGTGATATTTGCATTTTATGATGCTTATATATGCATGCGTTATAAAGCATTTAAAAATTTAGGATGTAAAGGAGAAAATATTTATAGGCAGGAGAGAATATATATATATATATAAAGTTTATAGGGGTTAAAGTCAAATCTATTAATGGTTAAGGTAAAAAATAAATATATTACAAAATAATTTGAAAAGTTTGAGGTAGTTGTAGTCCTTTACAAAAAATTTTTTTCCATGAAATGAATATTCAACACATATATATATATAAGATTATTCTCAGATAAAATGAGAGTTATTGTATGCTGAGATCAGCCTGTGAATGAAAGAAATTTACATAGATTCGATTAGAAAATAACTAAACTTGATAATAATGAGTAACACTATGCATGAAGAATTTGGTTGCGTGGTAATGAAACAAGCATTATGGTTTAGATTGGACAAACAGTGGGGATTGGGGAAGGTACGCCCACAGGCTTGTTCCCCACGCTCCGGTCACAGGTACATGTACATATTAGCCCCACAACATTGAATTTTTTTAGGGAAAGCGTTGATTCTTTGTTTGGGATTCAAAAGGATAAAGTTTAAACAAGAAGCAAAAGAGTGAAAGTGAATGGCGAAATTATGAATTTCGACATGGTAACAATCATTTTGGCATGAGCAATATATATTAAGAAACATTATGTAATAACTTCAACAAGCTTAATTAGTAAAATAAAATTATTTTTTATTTTATTCACAATAATTTAATTTTTAGAACAAATATAAAAATATTATTATTGAATCGCATATTAAAATAAATTAGTGGCGGAGCCAGAAATTGAAATGAGGATGAAAAAAATATAAAAAGTAATTATTGACTTCCTTTTATTTTCTTCTTTTGACATGGCACTTCGTTTTACTTTCGCATGTTAGGTAAAGGGGAATCAATTGATGTTACAAACATAAAACACTAATTTTGCCCTATTCAACACAAGCCAATAATTTTATTTTTGAATTTGGATATTACATATGTGGTTCTCATGTTTAGTAATTAAATCTATTTATAGATCTACCGTGAATCTGAATTCGTAAAAAAAATAAAATAAAATAAGTTAGATATATTAAATTTTTAAAAATTTTAATATTTTTTAAAATTATTTTTCAGGCCTGAACAATTTTATATATAATTATATTTATTGAATTA
The DNA here is from genome assembly GCA_948193065.1 of Aleurites moluccanus. Classification (NCBI taxonomy): domain Eukaryota; kingdom Viridiplantae; phylum Streptophyta; class Magnoliopsida; order Malpighiales; family Euphorbiaceae; genus Aleurites; species Aleurites moluccanus. The sequence continues at coordinate 69,096 of CANXYC010919177.1, read as the reverse complement.
ATTGTAAATGTAATTGATTAATGTATTGATAAGAAATTGAATAATATTAATAATAATAATAATAAATTAATAATACAATATGAGATTCACCTTTTCCTTTAGTAACTCTTGAATTTTTCTTTTTGAATATGCTATATAAGCATCAATTAAAGGGACAAAAGTTGGCACTTTTACTATTCATAAAGCCTTTTCCTTATAATTCTTATGTCCAACTCAGCATGAGTAATTATATTTGTAAGAGGCAGTAGGGTAACAACTGAAAATGAATTTACCAACCAACAAGTGTCTTTACCAAGTGATTAATTGTTGATTAAATTAAGTTTAATTGCTAATCACACCTAATCCGTCAAATATTCTCCATTGACCCAATCCATCATTACATTACATTTCCTATTTCTATGGTTTTGACTTCAATTTAACAAGTCTATTCGCTGCTGTAATTCTAAAGTCGCATTCGTCACTCTATCGTCAGCTTTTGTTTTCAGCTGTAATTTATTTTTTTATTATTACAATTATTTGGCAATGCAATTAGCAAAATATATTTTATTAAAATAAATTTTAAAATAATTTACTCATAATAATTTAAAAAAATACGTTCAGAAGTAAAATTCCATCAAAATAAATTTTAATATTAATTAATTTAAAATCACATTTAACTATAATGTGATTTTTGAACTCTCAATACCTTTAAAAAAATCAAGAGGAATTCATTAAACACAACAAACAAATATAAGAAGAATTTTATTAAATCACATTATATATTATTAGAGTTGATTATAATTGAGATTATTCTTCTAGAATTTCGGCTATTTATTTTTAAAACTAACACAAATACTAAAATTTTAAGATTAATTATCTAGAAAGCATATATAATTGGTAAGCGGCGGCCAGCGCCGTCGAAAAATGCCATCCAAAACGGCGATTAGAGATGAAGAGGCGCCAGCAAATGCCACGTCAACCATTTCTTGTTTTTGATATTTCATATTGAAGCACAATTTTCATCCAATCAAAGTCTACCTTGGCTTTTTATTTGACAACATGGTGACAGCCATAATCCAGCTGGTATTGACCCCACTCTGAGACCCATCCCCACGATATTATTGCCCTTTCCATTTTCTCTTCTATTTATCATTTATATTTCGTTATTACCAAAAGTCTATTATTTTGTAATCCCGAGGTTTCTTTTTACAATGACCTGTTTTAAAACATAGTAATTTTCTTTACTATTATGTTCTTTAATTTTATTGGAAAAACTTGTTACAAGACGCCTTAATAAAATATTTATTTTTTTTATTTATTAAATATTTAATTTTTAATTTTTAATTTAAAAACTTTATTTTAAATTAATTATTTAAATACTAAAAAATTATTTAATTATATATATATATATTAAATAAATTCGAACATTTAATACATTAACTCGACGAGAAGCCGTTTTATTGTATGTAAACAAATTCTCATCTCAAGATGGATTTTTGCCGCGAAAGAGGAAAAAAAAGAAAAGAAAAAAGAACAATGGAGAAAGGTCCCATTAAACAACACTAAACACAGCTTGATAATAGAGAGAGAGAAAAACAAAAGAGTAAGGTAGGCAGTCGAGAGAGAAACCGAAACGTTAAAACAGGTGAGAGAGCTGACATCCATTCTCATTCTATTCTATCAACAATAACAATACAACATAGATGTTTCCGAACCTCTCTACTTCTCACTAAACTACATTTCTACCTCAACGCACAACCAAAACATTGCTTCTGACCAATGGATCCATGTCCATTTGTTCGTTTAATCGTCGAATCTCTTGCTCTTAAACTCCCTTTGGCTACCAAACCAGCCGGTTCCGGCGTTCATCCTTCAACCACTCCATGTTTCTGTAAATTACGTATTAAAAATTTCCCTTCACAAACTGCCCTTCTCCCTTTATGTTCCACTTCTAATGACTCTGCTTCCCCTGACACCTCCACCTCCGGCCCTGGTTTCCACCTCGACGCCACCGTCATCCGCCGTCTCTCCGGTAAGCCTATCACACTTCATGTGGAGGTTTACACTGGCCGGATGGGACGCACTTGTGGAGTCAACGGCGGGAAATTACTCGGTCGTGTTCAGGTCAGTGTCGATTTGGGAAATTCAGTTTCTAATCCTAAAGTGTTTCAAAATGGTTGGTTGAAATTGGGGAATCAACCTGATAAACCAGCGGCTCGGCTCCATCTTGTTGTCCGGTCTGAACCGGACCCTCGGTTTGTTTTTCAATTTGGCGGTGAACCGGAGTGTAGTCCTGTGGTTTTCCAGATTCAAGGGAATAATATACGACAGCCCGTTTTCAGTTGCAAATTTAGCGCAGACCGGAATGCAAGATTTCGGTAATTTTTCTTTTTTCTCTTTATAAATCCTTTACACTACTTTTTTTTTTTTTTTAATTATTTGATGCATTTTAGTGGGGTATAAATAGGTTTGCTAACGTGCGCTGATAGTGTTGGCTAAGGCATGTATTGGTGGGATCATATGATTAATTAATTTTAATTAATTTGTTCTTTTCTAGTGAATAATTGTTGGTATTATTAACTTTGGGGCCTATCTATTTTTACTATTAGCTATGGGTTTATGACCAAATATCAGAATATGTATGGGTTCTGTTTTCTGATAAAATAAGCATGTGGGTTTTCAATTCCTCTATTAGCTGTTTTGCCATCTATAAGTCTTACATGATAATTAGCAGTTCAAAATTTATGATAATTACTAATTAGTGTCATTAATTAATAGGTTTTGCCAATTCATCTTTGGTCTCATGAAAAAATTCCATGAGTTACAATGTTTTCATTTCAGTTCCTGAATATTGGCATGGTTAAATTCTCATATTGAAATTCTAGGAGATTTTTAATTCGAATTCATCTATTAATTATTGATAAAATTATTAGTGGGATGGCATTAGAAAAGGCATGGGCCATCCCGTCATGTAGCTTTTAGGCGCATTATGCATTCAAAGGGTAAAACAAGAATGCCAGTAGTTGCTTTGTACAAAAGTGTTCGAGTGTACGAGTAGCTCTATTAAAATTACTACAAATTTTACTCTAAAAGAGAAAGGCTAGAAATTTAAACTTGCAGGCAAAGGCTAGAAATTTAAACTTGCAGGCAGCTGTTGCAGATTTGCAGGTGTGTTTGGCTGATGAGTTCTTTAATTTTTATCCTACCAGAAGCTTCAATATGGAGTTTAGCAATAATACCAACTTGAACATGGTATCTAAATGTTGCTTCCACCAACCATGATAGATCACGAAGTCGCACCTTACATTATTTTAGAAATGTCTTCTGATAAGACTTGATAACTCAGAAAATTAACTAAATAATTAATTGATTGATAGCAGTTTGGTCAAAGAGACAATTTGCATATCTTCCCAATTCTCAAACTCAGCTATCACCGATTCCCTTCCATGTGCAAATTTTTGGTCTGAATTTTACATCTTCAATTTATCAAATATTTTGATAACATCTGCTATTGATCTCATAGTCTAGTGGTAGCAAGTTTTCTCTCAATAGTATAAAAAGTTAAGAATTTGAACTCTAACAAATCATTCTTTAAAAATTTCTCATATAATCGATATCTTGTATTCAATAATGTTCTGAAGTTCAATTAATGCCTTGTTGAAATCAGATCTCTCCCATCAGATTTCACTATGAACAACAACAACAGAGGCTGGAGGAGAACATTTTCCGGGGAGAAAGAACGAGTAGGAAGAGAGCGAAAGGGATGGATGATAATGATATATGATCTCTCAGGCTCCCCAGTTGCAGCTGCTTCTATGATCACACCATTTGTTCCATCTCCAGGGTCAGACCGTGTGTCTCGATCAAACCCAGGGGCATGGCTAATTCTCCGGCCTCATGGATTCTCTGTAAGTAGCTGGAAACCATGGGGTCGTCTAGAGGCATGGCGAGAGAGAGGTCCAATCGATGGGCTGGGTTATAAATTTGAGCTTGTAACTGATAATGGAGGTCCTAGCGGAGGAATCCGAATTGCTGAAGCTACAATGAGTATTAGAAAAGGTGGACAATTTTGCATTGATAGTAGGATAATGAAGGATTCTGGATTGAGCAGTTCAAGATCACCTGTTAAAGGTTTTGTGATGGGTTCTACTGTAGAAGGAGAAGGAAAAGTAAGCAAGCCTGTTGTACAAGTTGGTTTGCAGCATGTCACTTGCATGGCTGATGCTGCCTTATTTATAGCTCTTTCAGCTGCCATTGATCTGAGCATGGACGCTTGCCGGCTTTTCTCCCACAAGCTAAGAAAGGAGCTTTGCCATGATGAGCAAGATTCATTCTATTAAACCACATTATCTTTCACTTCCCTTTCCATTGATCTGCAGTGATAACCAATTAGTTGTTTTAGCTCTTCACAATAGTAAACAACTATTGGGTTTGAGAAGAAAGAGTGACGTTTTGCAAATTTTCTTTATTCTTTGATTTCCTGAATTTTCCCCCATAAATTCTATAAATTTTTTTTGGTTTAGGTAGTTGGGATTCATAATTCCTTTGTTGGTTTTGATTGGTTTTGTTCTGTTTTGCTTTTTTTTTTTTTTGAAACACCTTATTGTAGTAGAGGGTTTTCTTTACATAACTGCTGTTGCACTTGTCAGTTTATATAAGCAACAGATTTGAAACTGTACAGGAAAAAGAAAAGGGTCAATTGTTTGTTCATATTTCCTCATGTCTTTTTTCCCTTTTTGTCTGTCATAATTTTGTTTTATACTGTTCCAGTATCCACATATATGTGCTATGTAACTTGGTTGGATGGACTCAAGCCATACTTAACTATCAAACTCCCATAAATTTTGGTTAAGAATTCATAGAGACATAACAGCAGAGGATATATACATAAAAAGGTAAATTGTATATTAAAATTCGCCAAATTTTATGTGTCGACATTTTGCTGGGGTATACTCAAGGGAACATGTTTCACAGATCTAACAAACTTATAAGCAAATTTTTTTTTTTTGGTAAATTTAGCTATGATAATCCTGATAACGAAAACGAAAACAATATTATTAAACCAAAAACTCATTGGTTTACCAACTTCATTTTTAATTCACACTTCATACCAGCACACGCATCATCGGGACGGACCGAGTCAAGGAGTCATGCCAAATCCACTTGTGGCGATCCAGCTTTGCCGGATAATCTACCAGAACTTTCCCTTAAAAAAAAATACTAGTAAATAAATAAAACGTCACATCGTTTAGGTAGTACAGTATTTAAAGGCAATGTCGTATTGGAATTTGTCCCGATTAAAAAATGGCATTATAAAATAAAAAACGATATAATATTGGTCCCATATACATAACATTAGATTGGTAGACTAGGAATCTGAATAAGCAAATTCCAGACTTGTTCTTCCATTTCTATTGGCCTCTGGTGAGAGGCGAAAAGCCGAGACCAGGAAAAGAAAAAAAAAAGGCTGTTTTAGCAAAACTCCTATTCCTGTAGCTCGCGCTTCCTTCCTTCCGATGGCTGTCTGTCAATCTCTCCTTTCACTTCTCCTAATTCTCTTTTGCCTTTTATCCGTCGCTGTTTCCCAATCCATAATACGAATCCCTACCGACCGTAAAACTCGCACCGGAGACGATGATGATCTCTATTGCGACAGCTGGAGACTCTCAGTGGAAACCAACAATGCCGGTTATTGGACCAAAATTCCTTCCAGATGCCAGCGTTTCGTCCAGCATTACATGACTGGAGAACGTTATCTCTCCGATTCTAAGATCGTCGCTTCCGATTCGCTTACCTTCACTCAGGCTGTCAAGATTAACGGCGATGGGAAGGACGCTTGGGTCTTCGATATTGATGAAACTTTGCTTTCCAATCTCCCTTACTATGAGCTCCATGGATTCGGGTACGTGAGAGAATTCTAGCCGTCAGATTATTTGCCTATTTTATTCTATTGATTGATTGTGATTCGTTAATCTAACCCTGTCGCATTTAACAATTCTGAATTTCATCACATGATATGTCGTTTTCTGGAAGGTAGACAAATCGAAATTGGACACGTAAAAAGGTTTGTAGAACTCGTATAAAATTGGCCAGTGTCCTAATAATTGAAACGATGCCCCCAATGGTTCAACAATAAAATTTGGTAGAATTATTTAAAGCCTAGATTTAGACAGTGAAGTTGAAAACTATTGTGTATGAAAAAAAAAAATATATATATATATATATATACCACTAGCCCGAACCTGACATGAACTACCATTAATAAACTAGAAGATCATATTTTAAATGTTAAAAAAAATATTTTTTTCGTTTTATAATAAATATTTTAATTTTAATTTTAATATATTTCAATTTAATTATTTTATTTTTTTAATTTAAAATATTTTATCTTAATATTATAATAATACTCTCTATAAAAAACATATTGAAAATAATGATAATAATTAAAAGATATAAGATGTAAAAAAATTAGTGAAGTTAAGAGATTAAATTAATAAATGAATTAGAAAAATTAAAATAGTTTAAAAAAAAGTTTTGTTAACAATGGTGTATTTTTCTATTAGAAGGTTTATTGCGAGGAAGGAGAAAATATAAAATAAAGAAGGTGATTTCAAAAATAAATTTTAATTATTTTTAATTAAACTCTTAATATAGTATTTTCCTAACAACAATTCAAACTTTAAATTAGTAATGCCATAACTTATGATATAGTGTAACATGAGTTAAGTAGTGGATTTATGTGCATGAGAATAAGAACAAACCAAGGATAAACCATGGAGTGCATTTGATAGATATGCAGGAATTTTATATTTTTTTAGAAAGATCTCGTGTGAATGTAAATTGGATTACTCTTATGTGAATAACACCAATAATCATTTTGTATTATGCAAGAATGCCAACCCCATAATGGAATTCTTTATTTTCTTGGACATATATGTAAAATTGCACTCAATCATCGTCCTATAATTTTAGGACTTGGCTTGATAGGGCCACGTTATTTTCTCAAGAAATTGGAATCTTTCTTCAGAGTTCTTTTCTCTCGTGACCTATCTACTGCTTCAAAGTCCAGAAATTTATCTGGATTGCACTTTTACTGTTTTTTTTTTTTTGGGTTTAATCTCCCAGCCTGTCAATAGCATTGGGACCCATTATTATTATTATACATGCAATTTTAGTTTGGGCATATAGCTGCACAATATATTTTTTAATGTTGAAAGGTACAATCTAATGACTCTTAAGCTTTCCATTATTTTGCGAAAAATATATATTTTTTTTTCTATCATTTGATTCAAACTAGTTGAAAAGAAATTCTATTTATAAGACTATAAAAATATTTATATGTATGAGAAATTATAACATCATTACGAGCAGGCATGGACCACTCTTGATAGGCTCTTTTCCTAAAACTTTCTTTTAAAAAAGATGTTAAGTTGGTGTATAAATTTCTATCATCAGTTTGGTTCTACCTTTTAGCAATTTGGCCATATGCTTCATCTTCAAGTAAATTGCTTCTTGCTGACGTAATTGTTATATTTCAGTGCTGGACAACCAAGCTTTAACAACATTTGTTTCATGTCTTCAGTTTTTTGATATTTGTTTTATATGAAGCACTTTTTTTTTTTTTTCATTTTTGAATTTTTCATTAGGCAAGTATTCACGGGAATTAGATGAACGTTTCTCAAGTTAGTCTGTTGCCACTGCGGCTGGCAGCCAGAACTTAAGAAATTTTGACATTTTCCAATTCAAATCCAATCTAGGAACAAGAGTTCTACTTGTGATACAATATATCATATATCCATCCACCTTGGGCAAAGTTTTTGAGAACAAGAGATGGGCGTAAGCCTATCAATATATATCAATGCAAGAGCCTTCACTTTTCTGGGGTTTACTGATTTCATTAATGTCATAGCTGCCTTGATTGGTATATAAAATTATAAATGCATATACTCTAATTTGGCTGATACAAGTGTTTCTTATTCTGTGCCATGTATAGAAATGAACCCTTCGATGAAGCATCTTTCGATGAATGGGTTGATTTAGCTGAAGCTCCTGCATTACCAGCAAGTTTGAATTTTTACAAGGAGCTAAAGCAGTTGGGATTTACAATATTTTTATTAACTGGACGGAGTGAATATCAAAGGAATGCCACAGTGAGAAATCTTCTATTTGCAGGATATAGCAATTGGGAAAGGCTAATTTTGAGGTATGTGATGCACTGTGTGAATTAATGATGAATCTTTCTACTCCATTTATGATAAAACATGCGGGAAAATCATTTTCCTTCAGTTCTTTTATCTAGTGTTCCTATCTGTTGAAGTAAATCATAAGTTGAAAATGAGGTTTAAAACTTAATCTATATATGGTGTATGATACAGGGGAGTTTCAGATCAAGGCAAGCCAGCTACACTTTACAAATCTCAGAAGAGATTGGAGTTGGAAAATGAAGGCTATAAAATACATGGAAGCTCAGGAGATCAGTGGAGTGACTTGTTAGGGTTTGCAGTGGCAGAGAGGTCCTTTAAACTTCCAAATCCAATGTATTACATTTAATAAAAACACAAGGCAATTCTGTGATGTATCGACATTTTGTAATCCTTCGCTTAATTTTTTTTTTTCTCTTCGTGCTGTTGGCATTTTGTTAATCCAATCCAAATTTTCATTCAAAATGGGAAAAGAAGGAAGACTCAAATTAAATGGGCCTTTAAATACTTGAAATTAGTTAATAATAATAAATAGCAAGTCTCCACTAGAGGGGCTATGAAGAACTAAATTAGATAGCCATGATCTTGTGTTCAGAGAAAATCACCTGCTAAATCAACGAAGCACATTACCTTTTAGTACTACTGATGATGATAAATATTAATGAACTGTAACTTCTTTTAGCTAGTCACATTTTGCTCGTTCAAGTATTTCAGTCTAGATGATATAAACAAGAAGAATCACAATCAAATTAATTTTTTGGGTATTTCTCGTCCGTTGAAAGAAAAAAATTGTAAGTCAGAAGTACCAAATCAATGAAGAAATAAACCGGGGAGTTCTAAATGATAATTGCTAATAATTAATGAAGTAACTATCACCAACCTGTTTTACAATATTGCCAGCACTCATGCACCCACTCTCTCTCTCTCCCTCTCTATCAGGGAGATGAAGGGCCCAGATTAGCACCTAATGTCACCCCAATTGAGCCACAAACTAGAGGTTGTGCAGCAGGTATTCTGAGACAACTCAATCCTCCTCCTGGAATAACAGAGCACTCTGGTTGAGGTCTTTGCATATCTCTTCCAGGAATGCAATTCAAAGAGAAATCAAAACCCACATTCCTAGTGAACAATTTGGCACATTCTTGGCTAAACCCAGAAAAGAAATTGTAAGCAACAGTCAAATTCAGTAGGCTTCTCAGAGAACAAACAAGGTTAGGCAATTCCCCAGAGAGCTTGTTGTGTGCCAAATTGAGAACTTCAATCTGATCAAGACAAGATATTGTGTCTGGCAAATGACCCATCAGTGAATTGTAACTTGCATCAAAGACTTCCATATCTGTGAAAAGACCAACTGCTTGAGGAATGCACCCTGTTAACTTATTATTGAGAAACAAAATCTCCTTCAGTTTAGAACCCATTAGACCAAAGCTAGAAGGAAGGCTTCCACTGAACTTATTATTTGCCAAATTTATCACAGAAGCAGGAGAATTACCCAAATTTTGAGGAATTTGGCCATCAAATTGGTTATTGTTGAGAAAAATTGCATCTAATCTCTTGTCGAAAAGATCATCAGGAATGGGTCCAGAAAAGCTGTTGAATCTAAGGTCTAAGTAAATGAGATTTGGAATGTATAAAATAGCTGTTGGGAAAGGACCTGAAAACTGGTTATTACTGAGGTCTAATTCTTGAAGGGAAGCAAGGTCTCTGAAAGTAGAAGGAATTGTGCCTGAAAATCTGTTGCTATTTAGGTGAAGGAGAGACATATCTGTAAGAACAGAGAGTTCTTTGACAAGATTTCCTTGGAGATTTGCATGATTGAGGTCTATACCAGCAATAACTAAACCAGAAGGTGAAGCCAATCCATCAGCATCACCTCTAGGAACTGCACAAAAAACACCTTTATAAGAACACACATCAGTACCAACCCAAGTGTCTAAAATCTTTAATGGGTCATCTGTAATTGCTGATTTCCATGCTTGTAGAGCAGAGTAAGCACTGTTGAGGCTTGAAACTGAAGTCCCAGATGATGATGGGGTTGGGGTGTTGATTCCACCACCAATCCACACTCCACCACCTCCTCCTCCTCCTCCACCTCCACTACCCGCATTGCCTATCCCAACACCAACACCAACACCACCACCAACACCAACACCAATACCAAAAACTGCTCCTTTCGGAATTGAGAATATTTGGGAGAGGAGGATAAAAGCTAGAAGCCAACTCTTCTCCATTATTTTCATCAGTTTAAACTTCTAAGATTTTTGTGTGATGGGTTTGCTTTAAATGTTGTCCAAATGAGATCACCACTTCTTTTAATCATTAATGGTCCACAATTTCCTCTTTTTCTTCTTATTCTTTTTCTTTTTTCTCTTTCTTTCTTATTTTCCCTCTCTTCTTTCTTCCATCAATATCAATGTTTAGGGTTTTTAATTATTAATAATTAAATTTGTCTCTTTCTATGCAGATTTTGACTTTAGAGTGTTGAACTGTTTCATGGTAGAACAACTGGCAGGTGAGTTTATGATTAATTATTTACCTATCCTGAAGTTTGGGATTAAACAACTTTCAATTGTTGCAGACACTTGTTTCTAAGATTTGATGATTTCTCAATACAAATTATAATAATATATAGTTTAAACAATCAAGATTAGCTCCTAATCTATAGATGGATCTTTTGTTTCAATGATAATCAATCATCACTGAAAGTGGCAATTAGCATGTGATTAGCAGTGACAGATTTTGTTCTTGTTTATTTTTTTTTTTCAATTAATTTCTAATTGATATAATCCCCCAAACCTTTTATTTTGTTACTATAAACAAAATAAATAATCTTACCACCTTGAGAATAGCATAGGGAACAAACTTACTTTATTTATATCAATATTTAAAGTTATTTTTTAAGATTAATTATTTTTAATTTAATAATGTTTGAATTATTTGTAGGACTTTAAAATCATGAATTTTAACTCTAATATAGAGTTTAATTAAAAAAAATATTTTACCCAAATCCATAAATTTCTTAAAGTTTATTATTAGAACAATCATACCCACTAACATATTAACTGTTAAGAATGCGGCCCAGTTTATCAATGATTAATTAATGGAAAACTTGGTTATATTTCATTCTTCCTGCAAGGAGGAAACTGGCCTAAAAATTTCCTTTCTTTTTTTATTTTTTATGTGCAACAAAAGTTCCCAAATTTATTGAAGCAACATGGTTTGTCAAATACAGGAACGAAATAGACTTCTATTATTATTAGGATTTTTTATTTTTGTTAAAAGATGTGGTTCTCATTGTTAGATATTTATTAATAGGTGTTTAATTCATTGCATACCAACCTTTAGTTGATAATTTATTTCAGGATTGGTGATTGCACATCTGTTTCAAATTAGAGGGAGAGTGATTAAAAATGATTCAATCGAAGATGATGTTATCTCCCAGTGAATATCACTACATGTTTATCCTTTAAAATTGAAAGAAGATGTGAAAACTTGATAAAAATTTCAAAGCCATTAAATAAAAAAAAAAATAAAAAATAAAAACTTCGCATGCACCATTAATAGTAGAAAAAATTTCCAATTTAGTGTACAGTAATATCTCTATAACTAAATATTATTGAAACTCATAAATTTTATTAAATAAAAAATATTAATAAATTAATAAATTATTAATTTAAACTGAATATTTACAATTTAATAAATATATATTTAATCAATTAAAAATTTATTATATTTTATTAATTTTATAATCAATTCAATATGAATTTAAATTAAATAAATAAAAAATATATGATCAATTAAATATAAATTAATTAAAATGGATAAAAAGATATATGATCAATTAAAAATAAAATAATTGAAATAAAAAAAAGTGATAAATTAAATATAAATTAAATAAATAAAATAAAATATGTGATAAATTAAATATGAATTAAATGAAATGATAAAAAATAAGTGAATATAATTTTTAAAATTTTAAATAATTTTTAGAATCATATTTTAATAAAATATATATGATATAATATTAATAAATTATTAATTTATAATATGAATATGATCATATAATTATATAATAATTTTTAAAAAATATTATCTGATTAATTTATTTAACTTATTAAATTAAATCAAAATAATAAAAAATTATTATTTAATAAAAATTATTAATTTATTAAGTATTAATTTATAAATGTCTTATTGAATAAAACTTCTAATTAACTCGCACCCTTCCAAAATGTTAGACGTTGGCAACATCAGCATTTAATATATACGGAAATCCACCTAATCTCCTTAAAAGTTAAACACGAATTTGATTCAGTAACCAAAGGTGCAGATTTTTTTTTTCTTTTTGAATTGAATCAAAGGAACAGAAAATTATGCATGTAATTTGCAGAACTCCATAAGTTTGCAATCTTTAAAAAAATTTGTGATCTTTTAATTTATTTACTGGGAATAATACTGTGTTTTTAATAATTGTAATACTATAATACTCCATCGTCAAAAAAATATATATATATATAATTATATTTCATTTTACATGTTAATTAAAATATTTAGTTATTTTTAATTTATCACATTAATTTTATTATTTTTTCTTAAAATATCATTATTCAAAATATTTGTATAATACACTTTTCAATATTTTTTTCTATTTTTCAATATTTATAATAATTAAAATATTAATATTTTTAAATTTCAATATAAAAAAAATATAATTAATATGTGTGATGATATTAATATGAATTAATGAAAATATACTTAATATTTACCTATTAAACTAATATCTAAAAATATTATATTTTAGAACGATCGAAAAAATAAATAAGATTATCTTTTTAAAATGAATGGAGTACAATTTTGATTATAATGTATTTTAATTGCCTCCATATATGAATGCCACTAGTATTATTGGGTTTGTCTGATTAATTATCCTTAATTCGTTTAGTATAATTTTAATTAATTTTTCTTTTTTTAACAATAGAATTTATATCAATTTCAACATTATACAAACAAAAATTTAATATACATATTCTTTTGTATTAATTAAATTTTGATTCAAATTTTTTATTTATGAGTAGTTATCGGAGACTGAGCATTAATAAAGAATACTCAAATATGGTACTTTTATTACATAAATGCTGGTAACATGCAATGTCTCCTTAGTCAAAGATTTGAGAATGGCACTCAGTTCATCATTAGAAGAAAAGAAGAAAAAAAAAACATATAGAAAATTTGAAGACATGAAAGCAAAGCGCATGCAAGTCTGCAACTTTAAGCTATGTAGATGTAGTGTATTGGATAGCAGCTAGCTTCCATGGCCGGTGCTCGATCACCGACCAAAAATAAATGAGAAAATACAGAGAAAAAAGCTCATGGGTAATGGCAATTGCTCTGTCCCAATTAATTCATGTGCCACACTGTAAGTGGCACTCCTGCAAAGTAGTTGCATTTTTTAGACTCGATCACTACTAATTCAATGTCGTTTCATTATGCTTCTACCCACTTGTGCAGAAAATAATGAAAAATGAAATGATTATGACAAAACAATTAAATGGTTTTTTATGTGGCTTAAAATATTATTAGTTCATCTAATAAAATATTTAAAATATTTTTATTTTGTGGGTTTTTTAGAAATATTATATACTTTTTTTATCAAATTGATTTATAAAAATATATATTGATTTATATACTAATTTTAATTCATAATAAATGTTTTAATTTTCTTTTTAGTATATTTTAATTTAATTATTTCATTTCTTAATTCAAATTATATTTTATTTTAACTTGAAAATAATATTTTTATTAAAAATGTGTTAAAAAATGTAAAAAATAATTAAGAGATATAAAATATAAGAGAAATAAAATATAAAAAGAAATTAAAATAATAAATAAATTATAATTTTTTTAATAATTATATATTTTATAATTAAAGTGTTTATAATAAGAGGTTATATTTCTATTATCTTTTATATTTATTGTCATATTTTATTAACTCGGGTTAAAGGATTTTTATTGATCTTTGACCCAATTTCCCTTTATAAGCTATTAAATAATCAACCTACTAAACCTAACTTAAACTAAGACCAACTTTTCAATATGATATCATTACAAGTAATTAATATACTATAAAAATAAAAAATAAAAATAAAAAAAAACTACAAATTAGACTAAAAAAAAGTCATTGAAAATTATTACAGCATGAATATTTTCAAACAATAAATGGAAAAGATGCATTTATATGCTTGTATAATGATAAGATGACCAATAAGATAAATTTACCTTATATGATGACTTAATCACAGGGTAAAACAGGGTTGAGGAGCAGCCTCTCATATGTCTAATTTTAAATATCTATAAATTTTTATAAAAATTTATAAAAATTATAATTTGATAGTATTTCATATAATAAATCTAATGATATATTTTTTATGCTAAACAAAAATTAAATGGATAGAAAAAAAAATACATCATAAATTTTGTGTATTATATTTAACGGTTTAGATTTAATATATTTATAATGCATTTTTAGCTATTTTTTATTTTTGTTTAGAATAAAAAATATATCATTAGATTCATTATATGAAACACTATCAAATTATAATTTTTATAAAATTTTTTAAGTACTTAAAATTAAACATATGAGTGACTGCTGTGTAAATTAAAATTTAATAATAAAATATTTAAATATTATTATATTATTTCTCAATTTTATTAAAGGTAAAAGAGTCATAAAAAAAATTAAAAATTTTATTAAAATTTTTTTATGAAAAATAAGTTACACTTTTCAATTTATTTTTTTACTTAAAACATTCCCTCAATTATATTTTTAAAAAATATTAAAATATTTTAATTTTCACTTAAAAATTAAAAACTTCTTGAAACAGGCATTATAAGTGATTATTTTTCATTTTTTAAGAAGATCCAAACAACTCGTAATCTTAAGAAATTTCTTTCTTTAACTAGAAATGAAGAATAACGGTAGTTAATAAATAAATAAAATTTATCTTTATCTTAGCAATCAAAATTTTTAACGTTAATAATATATTTATTTTTTATTATTCTTCTAACCTGAAATTAATTTTTTTATTGATGAATTAAAGTAGTATTTTTTTAATATAGAGAAATTTGTATATAAATTTATTATTAAATTATATATATATATATTAGATTATAATTAGATATAAAATTAATTAGTATTTAGAATAATGTGTGAATGATTTGTCTTTAAAGTATCATTTGATTTAATAATTATTAGTTATTAATTATTAATTGATAGTAATATTTATCATTGTATTTAAATATTTTTAATATATAATTAATTTTTTTATTTAAATAAGTATAAATTATTTTAAAAATTATAAATTAAAATTTTATAAATAATAATTATTTGAAAATCTTTATCAAATTAGTTTGACGTGGATGTTGAAAACCACTAATAATTGCATTAATTTTTTTTTTGTCAAAACCCATTAAATATATCCAGAATAAATTTAATATGCTAACCCAAGATCAGCAAAAAATAAAATAAAATTGGAGTTTACAGCTACATGTCCTAGGTGTTGAATGGCGTAGAGTTTGCATAAATTTTTAGCCTCTTGCTTTTGTTTTGGGCTGTTAACCCCGTTTTGTTAAAAAAAAAAAAAGACATTGCAGGTTCAATCAGCTTCAAATCAATTCACGTCTGTTTGGTAAGTGGTAACAATGAATGGTAGGTTGGTGCTATTTGGGGCCACACCAAAAAGCCAATTGTACATCTACAACCTCTTAAAAAGTACATCATTTGACTCCAGGTGAAAGTAAAAAAAAAAAAAAAAAAAGTACAGGTAATTAGTTAATTCAAATTTACTTCCCCAAAACCTTTTATTTATTTATTTTCTTCCCACTATTCCACACACTTGTTTCCTTAATTATTACTATTTTTCAATAAAAATAAATTTCTTTTGCATTTCTAAAATATATTTATTAAAACTGTAAATTACCTTTGATAAAAAAAATTATTTTTTATTTATATATATAATTTAATTTTTATAAAATTATGAGATTGCCAATTCAAAACTTTAATTTCATTAACATAAAATAAAATTTTACATATACCAATTGAATCTTTGGGCTTAGAGTTTAAAGACAAAAATTGGACATTACAAATATGGATTCGGCCGATTGGCCCAACACTATAATGTTAATATAAAAGAATTGGGTAATCTGGTCATTTTCAGCTAGTTAAGTGTGGTTTGATAATTTGACTGATTCAGTTATTTAACAATGCATATTTATTTTAAATTTAAACTAAACAAATAATTAAATTTTAAAATTATATTATTTAATTATTCAATACTTAAAATTTTACATTTAATTTTTAATTTTACTAAACATTTCATTAGTTCATTATATAGTTAGACCCAAAGTTTTATGGTTATATGATGCTGCATTATTTTTTTCTTAAATTTTAATTATATTTTCATAATTTTAAAATATTTATTATTAATTGATCATATATTTCAATAGTTGATATATACATACATATTTTGAAATTCATTGTCTTTTATTTTTTTATTTTAAAAATAAGAAGAGAATCGAATTTAGGTGTATTATTTAGATAGTATATATATCGTATTACATTATCTGTTTTTAAAAATAAATTAAATAAAACAATTTTATAGTATAATTTTTTTGTACTTAATTTTTTTAATTTAATTATTTTTATATATGTAAGATTCAAAGAACCAAAAACTATGCTAAGCAGGTACAAGGGAATAAAATCTGTTCACATTGCGAATCAAATACACATCCTCAAGGCATCAGAATTAAGGGAAAAATTAGTATTATATTTTACTTATAAGATACTAAAACAAAACGTTATATTTATATTATATGATTTATAATATTATTTTTCTTTTATTTATTATCTCATAAATAAATAAAGAGATTCTCTTCTTCATGTGGATGGAAATATACTATTTTTTACTTTTTCTCCAAGAAAATTGCAAATGCATAACCTAAGGAAAGAATTTTCAGTCCATTAGAGTTATCAAATCCAATCACATCAGTACCAATATATTATCCTCCACTCAAATATTCTATTAGCTAGCACCCAATTCAATATTATTTTGCAAATAAATATTCAATATATTTATTAATCTAATAACAATTTCAATAAATTTAAATAATTTTAAAGACAACAATACCACCAAATTCCAAATAGATAAGTCTAATGACACTTCAAGAACACTTGTCCATAGTTTTTTTGGATTCCTTAGTACAATTATACTTTATTTTAATTTTTCCATAGAATATTTACTACTTTTTCAATCTATGGATGCGATATTTATTATGTTATTATTGCACATAACAACTATCTTCCAACTATCTGATGTTTACAACTTCTAATTTCCAAGAAAAAACTCGATTTTCCTAAATATTGTCTCTGTCTGTCTATAATATATATATTTTAATCTAAATTAATTAATATTCATTTTCATATAATAAATTTTAAATATATAATTTAATTGAATTTTATATAAATTATGTTTAATATAAATTTAAAATTTAATTAATTACGTGATAATTCTTACAATTTTAAAAAGATAAAACGACAGAGGAAAATGAGAGAAAGTAGAGAGAGAGAGTGTGTGCACAAGTGAATGATAAAAAGAAAGTGGGATAGTGGGTGATTGAATATTTTGTTGGAAAAGTTTAATTGTGCAAATTATGAAATTTATTATAAATTTTATTGAAAATTTATTTAATATATTAAATTTCTTAAATTTTAATTAATAGTATAATAATATATATATATGTGTGTGTGTGTGTCAAACATGAAAATATGAAATTTTAGTTGAATTTTATTAATTTTATGAAATTTATTTATACAAAATAAAGAGTTATGGTTTATTTTATATTATTGTAAATTGATATTATTATATTGGAAATGCTAATTGAAAGTCATTACAATCTACTTTTGAAGCAAATTTCACATATTATAAATATAAAAACTTTCCAAAATTAATTAGATATTATTTGTAAATCACTTTTTATTATTAAAATAATAATTTTAAAAATAAAAAAATAAAAAAATACTCAAATATTTGAAGTAATTTTAAAATAGATTATCTTACATAATTTTAAAATTAATTATAATTCTATCAATCTAAATTAAAATTATACACATTATTTTTTATAATCGATAATAGATTGATAGAGAATTATGATATAATTGAATTTGATGAGGTGAGTGATTAGCAAAAATAAGAAACATAATAAGGTATTTGTCACTTCGATTTTAACTAATTAAAAATTAGAATTATATATAATTTACAAACTCAATTAGTTAATGAAAATATATAAATAAATTGCATAATTAACTTCTTCATAAACAATTAAAGAACTAATAACGGTAAGCTAAAATTAATTATTAATAATTAAATTAGGGAGCGGTTAAATATACTTTAAAATCCTTAAATGCATTTCATATTAAATTTTTATATGATAGAATGCCAATATTACCCTTAATTTGCTTCCCTAACAATAAAATTAAATGCAACATTTATCAAAATACTGAAATGAATATCCTTTTAGACTAACATAAGATATATCCAAAATTACAACTAAAGTTTGCCCATTATTTAAAAGAAATTATTAGGTAGGAAGAATTTTCCACTCATTAATATTTTTTCAAGCTCAACACCTTTTTCAAATTAAATATTTAATTAATTTAATTTAGTATATTTTTTTATTAAAATAATTAAATTTACATTTATATTAAGCAATCCAATCAATTTAAATTAAATATAATTTAAATTAGATATATTAATCAAATTTTATTAAGACCATCCTTTTTTTATTACATTAAATTAATAAATAATGTAAATATATATTTAATTTAATTTTAGATATATTAATATTAATTTTAGTATTTGATAGATGTTGCTTATTGTTAAGGGAGTAAATTGAAGGTGATATTGACATTTTATCATATAAAAAATTAAAATAAAATATATTTAAACACAGTTTAAATCATCAGTCTTATTAAATATTTTATTTTTTATTATATATAATTTTAAGTGCATTATATTTTTTTTAAAATATTTTAATATGATTTTTTATTATTAATATGACACATAAAAAAAATTAAATAAAATATTAAATTTGATAAAAAAATCCACATTGATTTAAGGATAATGTATTTAGCCACTCCCTTTCCAAAACCATTTATTAGATTTTCCAAGTATGGCGTATCATCACTTTCCCGGTTTATAACTCTCACTCACTATCTATCACTCCCTCAAAAATTTTGCAATCAGTCCCTTCAAATTCCCATATTTCCGTTTTGGTACCCAACAAAATCCCTCCTTTCTTTTCCTCCATCGATCAATCAGTACCTTATCTTCCCATCTAGAACTTGAAATAAAGATAAAAAGTTCAGTTATTTAGTTATTCAAATTTTGTGAATTTTGAGCGTTTGGTTGAGAATGAAGATTGAGGAATCAGAGGACGTGGACTGCGATCTAGCTCAAAACGACACCGTTGATTTGAAGCAGATAGTTAGGGTTGACGCCAAGAGAGCGCTGGTCGGAGCCGGTGCTCGGATCCTGTTTTATCCGACCCTTTTGTATAATGTGTGCAGGAACAAAATCCAAGCTGAGTTCCGATGGTGGGACGAGATTGACCAGGTCTTGTTTTCTTTTTTTTTTCCTGAAATTAATGAATATCTATGCATTTTTGTCTTTTATTCTTGAAGATTTTGGGTTTGATTACTTATCATGTGTTTGGTTGCCAAGAAAATTCATACAAATTGTAGAATTGGGTTGGTAATATTTATCCATAATTGAATTGAGAAGAGAACTGATTTTTGGATTTAGTTTTATACTCTGGATATTAATTTGAATATTTAATTTTTAATATAGAGACTCAGGGAGTCTCCAATTCTCTTGCTTATTGTAGTGATGTGTTATTCTTCATGTTTATGTTTTGCAGTATGTTTTGCTGGGTGCTGTACCATTCCCCAAGGATGTTCTGCGGTTGAAGCAGCTTGGTGTTGGTGGTGTCATTACCCTCAATGAGCCTTATGAAACTTTGGTTCCATCGTCCCTGTATCGTGTGGGTTATTTTCTTTACTGTATGATTCCTTTAGGGTGTCTTTCTGATGCTAAATTATTAAACCAGCTATTTAATTAAAATGCCTCTTTGCTTACTTAATGTTGTTTTTTTCCCTTGACAAATAAGTATTGCTCTTCTTGTTTTCCCCGGTCTTAAATTTTAAAAGTGGTTCTCTTCGAGTTTTCTTCTTTTACCGGTTGTTTTTGTGCGTTTAAACTTTGATTGGTGAGTTTTTCATCAAATCGATACAATTTGAAGGAATTTGCATTTTTTTTTCTTTTTTATAGTTGCCTTAGATAACTTAAAAACTAATAGAAAGTTTGACCTGAACAAAATTGAATGAAGGAAAATAATTCATGTGCATTTAGCCAACCTCAATTAGTGGGATGGAGGTTTAGTTGCTTACTAGTTATGCTTTGTTATTTTGTTTTACAGGCCCATGGAATTGAACACCTTGTAATTCCCACAAGAGATTATCTCTTTGCTCCTTCTTTTGTAGATATCAGCCGAGCTGTGGGCTTCATTCACGGTGAGTATATATTTGTTGATCATTGTCTGTCTTGCGGAGTTTTACATAGTGGCTTCTGACATGGAAGATTGATTCTACTTTCTTTTCTTTCCTGGTTAAAGAGAATGCATCATGTGGTAGAACTACCTACGTTCATTGTAAAGCAGGGCGAGGAAGGAGTACAACTATTGTGCTTTGTTATTTGGTATGTTTAGTCCCTACAGAGCTGGTTGTTGATGAGTTTAAATCTTCCTTCGGTGCTGCATATCTATAATTGGATATGGTTTTTGCCATTGTCTGGTTGATGACATTATCAGATTGAGTTTATTACTTTTTGTAGGTAGAGTATAAGCATATGACACCTACTGCTGCTCTGGAATATGTGCGGTCTAGAAGACCTCGAGTGTTGCTTGCCCCTTCACAGTGGAAGGTAATTAATATGATTTCCTCAAAATTATTGTGGACAAATGTGAAATCTTTTATTGGAAGTTCTGAAAATTCTTGTTAGGTTCTTTCCCCTTTGCATGAGGGTTTAGATTTGCAATACTCGCGACGGTGAGTAGGTGCTGCCAATTCATTCCAGGAGACCTTCCTTTATCTTGGATTTAGTTTGAATTTGGAGTCAATTCCATATTATTACTTGAATTTAGTCTATGACTGTTCAATAGGTTCAGCTCCTACTCCCCTTGGCTCTTTGTAATTTTTATTTGATGAGATAGAGAGATAGTTGTACATGTTGTACCACTAGCCTAGGAAAGCAATTTGCTTTTCAATTTGGACTTTGGTAGGCTAGGATGCTTTCTTGCAGATTAGATACTTGTATCTATCTATTTCAGAACAATTGGTTCTTCTAAAATTTCTTAGGACCTTGGCTCACTATCTCTGCATGTTACTTGCTTTTCTGCAATAAAAACAAGCAGGCTGTTCAAGAATATAGTAGGCGTCAACAACCTCCTACTGCACACTCTCCCTCTGGGGACGCAGTTCTGATAACAATAGCAGATCTTGAAGGATATCATAGTGCATGTGAGGATGGTGGCATTGGTAAAGAACTGGCACTTGTCCCAAAGTTTAAGGCCAGGCCCATGATGGCTAGGCTGTCTTGTCTCTTTGCTTCCTTGAAAGTTAGTGCTGTTTGTGGACCTGTTACTGGCCGGATGCCTGAGGCACGTGCTTGCTGATTTCTTGAATCGTTCAAGAAATGTTGTAAGGTTGTTTTGCTGTACAGAAAAACATCATGAAATGAGTTTTGAAGTTCACGATAATCCTGTGTTTATCTGAGAAAACTAAACAGAAAAGAAAGTTGGTCGAAAAGTTCTTCAATGTTGTGTACAGCACAGTAGCAACAATTAATGAATAATTTGCATCTACTTGTAAATAACAATTTCGCCTTTTTTTTTTTCAAAAATTTTTGTAGTCAGCCGTGAATGATAAACTGTAGAAAGGTAAAAGAATGAATAATATATATATATATATATATATATATATATTAAAGGCAATAATGGAAATAAAATTAAAGTAAAATATGACTTGAAATGTATAAATTTATTTTTCCAAGGCAATATATGCTTCCCTCTTGTTTTTGAGATTAGTATGAATAAAATGCAAATAATAGTTTTATTTTTGAGATTACTATGAATAAAATGCAAATAGTTTTAGTAAAATGCAAATAGTTTTATTTTTGAGATTACTATGAATAAAATGTAAATAGTTTTAGTGAATACGGTAAAATATAAATAGTTTTAGTAGATATGTATAAAATAAATAGTAACAAATTTTAACTAAAAATATATAGTAACAAATTTTAACTAAAAATGTGAGAAATAAATTTTAATCTTTTGGATTTGAAGGTTTTGATTTATAAAGAGAACAAAATTGCATCTATTAAAATTTTTTTAGCCTTCAAAACAGTCTCCAAAACATATATTTATAATAAAAATATCAAAAAGTATAACATTATGAATAAACAGAACCTTTGATAAATAACTACCAAAATAACTACAAGTAACAACCTTTTTCAAATAACTATTTAATAAAATTTCTCTCGTATTTCCCTTTTATTTCAACAATTTATAACATAACCTGGTTTTCTGTAAGAGTTGAGCATTCACTGTCATTTGAAAAATGAAAGATTACACTTCTAGTTTTGGAGTTTTAGTCGGCTAACCATTAATTGTATTCCGGATGCTTTTCTATAATGCAGAGTGAAGGCAACCAGGCCCGACGTTTGATTGCATCTGATTCAAGTTAGCAGATCATTTGTTAGATTATAAGCTGTATGAAAGAGAGCTGATAGACCAACTCCTATTGGTTTGAGTGTTAAAGAGTTCAGACTCCTTAAGTAAACTATCAAATTTGAATATTGTAAATAAAAAAAAAAAAAAAAAAATAGGCATTTGAAAAGTTTTCTCTCTCTTGTGGATCCGACCAGACTGATACAAATTAATTCAAGTTAATTGATGTAGTGGCTCATAGTTACATCTGTGAAGCAAAAGAGCATACAACTATTTTTGAGTGCTTATTAAGAAGGCTAGCAGTGAGTTTCAGCTTAGAAAAACAAAATGATCCTTTCTGGTGTAGGTTCACGTGTTAATTCTATGGCTTTTAATTTTCATCCCTCTAAACACACACACACATATATATATATATTATAAATTATTGGGTTTTATTTCCTTATTCTAATGCTAATTAAATTTGGAATGATGCACAACCACACACCATTTTCTATATATTTTTTAAAGTTGTGGACTAAATTAGAATGATTTCTTAACCAAACAAGTTAGGACTTGCAACTTGCTGTTCTTTTCGATTATGGAAATTTGTAGTCGTAACTTTATGTTAAGTATCTACTTTACACTGGAATTATTTCACTCGTAAAATAATACATTAAACAAAAACTAAAGTTCTAATAAAGTTTTGAAATGAGCATGTGATATGACTTTTTCTTTCCAAGTACAATAGCATTTATATATAAGGTAAAGAGTTTTTTCTCCATTTTTTTTTCCTTTTATTATTGTAAAAAAAAACATGATTCAAAATTATTTAGAATAAAAAATAAATAATTCATATGATTCACTCCGAAATTAAAATTAAATAAATTAGATTGAGTATCATTTTGCATAAAAAAAATAATATTATCTAATTCAACAATGAAAAATACTCCATTCCTCCAAAATAGATAATTATATTTTTATTTTTTATTCGACTCAAAATATCGTTATATTTCGTTTTTAAGATGTTAGTTTAGTAGGTAAATGTCAAATATATCATTTATTAATTCATATCAATATCATCACAAATATTAATTATATTTTTATTTTTTATTCGTCTCAAAATATCGTTATGTTTTTTCTAAATTAAAATTATAAATTTATCTAAAAATAGGAGTATTTTAATTATTGTAAATATTGAAAAATAGAAAAAATATTATAAAGTGTATAATAACAATATTTAAAATAGAAATATTTTAGGAAGAAAATAATAAAATAAATGTGATAAATTAAAAATAACTAAATTTTTTAATTCACGTATAAAATAAAATAAAATAATTTTTTTGAGATGGAGAGAATATAATAATTAAATTTAAATTTTAAATCAGTTTAATTTAGTTTGATTTTGAAATGGAAAGTAATTTATGATGGAAAAAGACATAAAATTTTCAATTATGTATTTAATAAATTTTTAATAAAATAAAATTTATAAAAAATTAAAAATTAAAACAAACGGAACTTTCCTAATTTCGTGATCATGAGCATGAATCCTTGCTTCTACCTTAAAAAGAAAAAAAAAAAAAAAAGATGTCATGTGTCTGTCACAATCTTATCTAAACTTATCTGTAACTAAATAATTGTTACAAATTAGAGCTTAAAGTTAATCGTATCTTGCATTGTACAATTGTAACTTTATATATATACAACAATTAATTCTTACATTACATTCTTTATGTTTCAAATGGCCTACTTACTTACCAATTGCCCCTTTAATTTTCCTTTTTTTTTTTTTTTTAACATTTATTAATATATGTATCTTTATATTTTAATAAGTTGCTCATAGCAAACACTCCTAATCAAATCAAATCAATTTCACATTCCAATTAGATCCTATTTTGTTTGTATCACAAACCAATCATTGACTTGTGCTTGGTGTCATCATATGCCAAAGATGGACAAAACCTCTAATTTAATAATATACATTTTTGCTAACAAATATATGGAATTAATTAATCATTATATATTTCATATCAATAAGATTTAAATATTGATGCTAATTCTAAGTAATATTATTTTTATCCAATTTAAAACATTTGAATGATATTATATATATATAAAATAATATAAGAGTAACCTAATTAATAATAAAATTATTAACTAATAAAAAAATGCATAGAGCTAGAGATATCTTCTTCTAAAAGAAAAAAAAAAATGTATGATGATGTAAAAATCTCTCTTTTCTCTAATTTATAATAAAAAGAAGGAAAATAAAAGGGAAATCAAGACAAAAAAGTCCTAAATAAGTTGAGTGGAAAATTAGAATTGGTAAGTTTCTTAGTAGGAACCAAAAGAACAAGTAAGAGGCAGGAATTGAATGTGACAAAATAAAAGTACAAAAAAAAACTAAGGTAGTTAAAGAAGAAGAAGCAATTAATGGGTCATTTTCTTTAGTAAAGTATAGAGTTTGGTTCACTGTCAAGAAACTAACTAATTAGTACTCCATTTATGTGTACTATGTTAGCTATCAGAAAAATTCAGAGAGAAGTGAATGAGAACAGGCTTGAAGTGGATAAAGTTAGAAAACAAAAATCTGAACAAGTGAAGTAGTACAGAGATATAGTTGAAGAAGAAGGTCCCATGTAAGGGTCTAGAAAGGTGATTGAGCCTAATTAATTAGGGCATTGCCCCCTTGTTGTTGGTAAGTGGGTAATTAAGGCGAGGTGAAGAATCCCAAAAAGTTGGTATGGCCATGTTTTAATATTCCTACTTGCACTACACAATTCTTCTTGCAGCTTCTTTATGAGACCAAATCTCTGCAAAAACTTAGAAACTCACTCTATATACTATAATATATATATATATGTGTGTGTATATGTTTATATTTGTTAATACAATATATCCCTCCCCTCTTTGAAAGCACCCAAAATCTTCTATAAAGCGAAAGAATTGAATATCACCTTTTTAGGTTGAACAAGACATTTCATTCCTTATTTTCTTTCTCTTTTTTTATTTTATTTATTTATTTATTTTATTGCAAGTGGAAAGAGACACTTCTCCCATCTCTATTCTATTAATTTATTATTTATATAGATATATACATGTTTATACACATCTTCTTGGTAAATAGGATCTTCCTCTTTTAATTAATTCGTTAATATATTTTTAGTAATATATATATATACTTATTAGAAAGCAATCATGCATCTTTAATTCATCACAATGCTTGGATTTTTTTTATTTTTTATTTTTGCAAATTTAATTCCAAATAAGAACCGAACTTATAATCTTACAGTCTTAGAAATTAATTTATTATATTGAATTAAATAACTCATTGGTCACACTATGCTTGAAACTGTTGATTGGCCACATTGCTTGGAATTGGATTCTCAAGCACTTTAATATAACTATAAAATAATAAAATGAACCGAACTTTTTTTTTCTTTTGTTGTTGATATAATGATATTTTTATTAGCAACGTGTAATAACATTATAACTAATAACTCTTTTTAATAGTAGAATTTTACATACTATTAAAATATAAAAAACTAATACAAGTCAAACTTAGTAGTAAGGTCACTTGATGTAAAAGCATATACAGTTTTATACTCTAAGCGGATTAGAGATTTAATCGAAAATTTTAAATAATATTATATATTTATTATTTATATGTTAAAAATAAATATAATATATATATAATTAAAATTAAAAAATATCATAAATAAAAAAAAATTATGGTAATATTCTAATGTCCAACATAAATTTTAACATTCTCCTAAAAAAAAGAATTTAACATATTAATATTAAAAATAAATCTAAAAAAAACTAAATTATTTCTCATATATATATTATATTTAGTTATCATAGTTAACAACCTTTTCAATTTCATTTTCATATAATTAATTGATTAATGAAAAGTAATGATAGAAAAAATATATACATATATATTCATTTAATAATATTGAAATTTCATAATTAAATAATATGCATTCATTTGAAATTTTAAATTAATTAAAATGCTTTACCAAATATAATTGCAGATTTTATTAATTATTAATTTTAATTTTTAAAAAGAGAAATTAAATTTAAAATTTACTTAAATTATGACATTTACTTATTAATATATATTAAATATGTTACTAGATATTCGAATTATTTTTATTGTACTTCTATATCAAATATATAGTACTATTCATTTCATATATATTCACTCTATCTCACTTATAATTTTTTTTACTTTTCTTTTGTTACGTGTATTTTTTTTTTTTTACTTTAATTAATAAGAGTATGCATGAAAATTTGAATTCAAAACCTTCTATTTCGATAAATTCCTACGACAGCATGTTAAATAAGAACCACCCAACTTTAAAAAAAAAAAAAAAAATAAAAATCAAATTTGTTGGTAAGATCAAAGATTAGATTTTAATTTCTTTAGCATATATATTGAAGAACTAATTATTTTGAAAATTTAATAAAGCAAGCGATAATTCTTTCATTTTCAACGACTTAATTACTGTTATGGATGAAACAATACCATTTTCGTGGATGCGTCTAAAAATCAATAATTATTTCGTAGATATGTACTATAATAAATTCTACAGCTTATATTGCCTAATATATATATGATGTCAATGTTTACATTACAACAAATACTATTAGATTATATATATATATTGTAAGAGCCAAACACAGTATAAATCCAGTTTTTATTTATTGCACATGATTTTTGACCCATTCTGAATCCAATTTTTTGGGATTTTTAATTTATTTCCTTGTTTCTTTCTAACTAGTAATTGTTTTAAAATTAGTACTTTGGTTGATAGTAGTTACCATCCTATAAAATTCAATCATTCAATAATACATTATAATTTTCTTCCGATTTGAGTGAATATATATATAATACATTATAATTTTCTTCCGATTTGAGTGCATGTATATATATATATTTTGGAGTTAGTTATCTTTTTAAGTATAATGAAATGTATTTTTTTTAGCATTAAAAAGGAAGAATTTAATATCAATGAGATTTGAATCTTGACATTCACTTTCTAAAATAGTTTCACTTTATCATTAGATTAAGACTAGTTAGGTATAATTAATTTATGATAATTCTGCTGTAATTTTGTTAATTTAAGGTAAATATTTTATTTATTTATTTAGTTATTATAAATTTAATTCTAATTGAAACTTAAATTTATAAGATTAATTTATTGGTATAAAGCATATTTCATATATAATTTTTAATTTTTAGATTGATTTTTTTAATTATTTAAGTAATAGGTGGTAATACAAGTAAGTTTTTTAGACAATTTATATTTATAAAGTTTAGGTTATCTTTTACTAAGATATTTGATGTACAATTTGAAGTCCCTCAATTGTTAATTAAACATAATATATATATATATATGCGTATAATGGTAAGAAATGGAATGTGCAAACTTTACTATCATCGAAAGAAGTACGTCATTATTATAAGTAAATATACAAAAAAAAAAAAAAAAAAAAAAAAAACAATAAGATAAAAGAAGAAAAAAAATCCTTAGGACATTTCAAAGTTAAAGGTTATTCTTGTCTGCTCATTCCTTTATTCCCCTTCAGAAACTACCATGAAATTGCCTAAAACTCTTAACTTTATTTCATGCACGTCCCCATGAAATAAATAAAATATCATATAACATTCATGGGATAACCACATTTTTTACTTCCATAATTCTGCAAAAAAGCTCGAATATGGAATAGAATAAAGCAGCTAAAGAAGTTTCCCAACTAACTAAAAACAAAACAGACCTTACTAATTAAAACTTTAATTTCTTTTTCTACACCAAAGTTTTCGTATTTTTCTTTCAATAATACATACATATATAATACTTCAATTAAACTTCTATTTATATATTCACCCAATCACTTTTAAGAAAATGATAAACCATTAATAAATGTAATTGTAATTTTTTTTTTCAGATAAAGGGATCAAATTATGCAATTTACATTTGGCATTGCCCTATTTGCAATTTATTTAAACTTATTGTCAGAGTCTTCTATTCAATTCTAGTGGTATATATATATATGTATATATATATATAATAAGAAGTGCTATCTAGTGAACTAGATCAAATGACATAGGGGTGGGGACAATTACAATCAAACTGTAAATACTTTTTAACCATCTTAAGAGTATATTTACTTTCTATGTATATATATATATATATATATTTTAAATATTAATTAACCCTTATTTTTGACCTGTTTTGTTTAATAGCTGATATAGCTGAAAAATATGATTGTTTGGTAAAATTTTATTAGATTTGGTTATTAAAATATTAAATGATGGTTAATGGTATAATTTATTTTTAATATATTATTATATATTTTAATTATTTTTTTAATGTGTGATATAAAAATCGGATAATGATAAAATTAATAGATGAAAAATTATAATTAGCTATATATATAGAGGTTCTTGTCTCATATACTAAATTAATAGATAATCATTACTCTTATATCTATTTTTTTGATGATAAAACTAATTTGTCTATTTTTTTAATGAAAAAACTTTCATACTTTTTGTTTCAAATATTATTATGTCATTTGATTGGTGTTTATACATTTAAGTAATATTTTTTTTCTTGTAAACTAAGAGAGAGAGAGAGAGAGAGAGAGAGAGAGGGAGAGGGAGGAGAGGATTGAAAGCAGATTTAACTTCAAAGGTTGAATTACAGCATATGGAAAAGCAAACTCTCTTTTCAAGTGTGCTTAAATTGTAAATGATATATGCATGCATGCATGCCCTATTCTATTTATATCAATTAATAATGAAGAATAAAACTACAGGCATGCATATAAGTTAAAACAAAAGTTATCATCATTACAAAAAAAATCTCATCTAGTTAATTAAAAAATAGCTCTTCTTCTTATTTTCTTTAGTGTGTGTGTGTATATATATATATATATATATATATATATATATATATATATATATATATGGAAATGGAAGCCAATTAATTAATTAATTAAACCAGCTCAAGCAAGGCACGTTATGATTAATGCACTGTTGCAAACTTCTATAAAACAAACTACAGATTCATATATCCAATATATTATAGCAAAGGAAAACTAAATATAAAATTTTCTTGAATATCAAAAGAAGTAGAGAAAAAGTAGCAAAGCAAGACTGAGAGATAATAAACAATTCTGTATAGCACATTTTCATTACAAAAAAGAGACATTACATATATTCCCTATTCGTGTTTTTATAAAAAGTGGCTAAGCACAATATTACATAAATTCCCTATTCGTGTTTTTATAAAAAGTGGCTAATCACAATAAATTAACAAAGTTTTTCCCTGCAATTTGCACAACTATATTGATGTTTTTTTTCTCTCCTTTTCAAAGAACAATAAAAGAACTTATACAGATGGCTTAAAATAATAAAATAATTATAATAAAAATATATATATAGACATAAAGATGATATTGTAATCATAATGGTGATGATTTTCATGCACGGAGATTTTGCTTTGGGTCTTTGGTTCTCATTCTATATTGTCAGTAGCAGAGCAGCTTTTCTTGCTTTCTTCACTTTTTTCTTTCTTTCTTTCTTTCTTTCTTTCCAACATGGACTGTTGTACAGTTAGTTCAGTTGAGAGCCATTATATCCTTAGCAGGCCCCCTCCACCACCCCAAGAGCCAAAAAAAAAAAAGAGGAAAATATAAAGAGAGAACAAACCATAGAGATGGTTAATTTCTTTGGCCTCTTCTTGAAAAGAACTTGTGGGAGCTAAGCTTCAAGTACTAATGATGATGATAATAATGATATTGTCTGTGTGAGGTTTTCTTCTTCTTCTTCTTCTTCTTTTTTCTTTTTTTTGTTTATTCTCTATCATATATTTTTACTCCTATCCATGATGATCCTGGTTGTCAGGGTCTGGCCAGAAGGAAGAGTACTTCAACCATTCAGCCTCTTGTGGGTTTGCAATGGATGATTCCTACAACCAACAACAAAAAAGTACAAGCATGTCAAAATATGTATATATAAATATATGTTTAGGGTTTCAACTTTCAATGGATGAAGTTGCCTTCTTTTGTCGTTTTTATATTTTCTTATTAATTTCCTTCACAATAAGATTGTCGCTTACTGTGTTTTCCTTGCAAGGACACGCATGATAAAAGTTTTCATGTCATTATCATCTACCTTTCACAAATATAAAAGAACATCTATTTGGAAACTTCTTTTTACTATTCATTTTTCTTTCCTGTTAAATGCTACATAGTTACATTTATTATGAGCAAAAAAAAGGTTTTGCTATAGTTTCAGCTATTGTTTTTTTTCCCTATATTTTTTGTTGTTTAAAGAAAAAAAAAAAGATTCTGGATGTGTTTAAATTCAAAGATTGACGGCCTATGATTTCACATTATGATTTGCTATATTCATGGAGTAACAATCTTTTCTATCATATATATATATATATATATAATCCAAACTAGGAGAAATGCTTAGAACAAAAAAAATATTAAATATATATATTTAAAGAAAAAAAAAAACTAAAAGCATACATGTAAGAAAGCAACCCATATGCTTATTGTGTTTTCATTTTCAATATGCATTCAACCTTTTTTTTTCTTTTAAAATTCTTGAACATCATACCCTCTTTACATTGAGGTAACAAAAAGACACTAACAAGTAGTCTAGACATGATACGTTTGTACAGATAATTTTTTATATTTATATATTTCTTTACTAATACTGTACACATCATAATAAAACATCCAAATTAAACATGGAAATGAAAAAGAAGAAAATAAAAGAGATAAAGAGAAAAAGAATTAAAGGTTTCTGTTTTGTATCTTTAATTTAAAATAATAATATAATAAAGAACCTGAATTTTCTTTCTTTTTTAATCTTTTCTTACCTTTTCTACCTTCTTTCTTTCTTTTTTATTCTTATTCTTAGTTAGGAATTATGATAAACAAGGTCTCATGGATTTCAGGGTCAAAAAGTTCATAACTCACTTCTTTAATATCAGTAGAAGTGCAACCCATAATGAGTTCTTCCAGACCAGATGCAGACCTCACTCCTATTTTATGTTGTTGCTGCTGCTGTTGGTGTTGTTGTTGCTGCTGCTGCTGCTGCTGCATTGTATTTATTCATTAAAAAGACAATAACAAAACAAAAGAAATATGTAAATATATATAATATATAACAAAATCATCTTAATCATCTTGTTTTTCAAGAGAGTTGAAAAGTGAAGGAACATTAGTGTCCAATTTTGCTGACACTAAATGCACTACTATTCAACTAATGAGTTAGACTGAATAGTACTAAGATCATCTACACATCTATCCAATTTTAAGTTCCAGTTAGAGCATAATTAACCGAAATAGAAGTAATATTATTGAGTCACTGAGTCTGCGCAGCGAGCCAACTCAATTGAACTCTTTGTATAAATATATAACTCACAAAGTGCAACTTTACTTTAGACGTTTATTGAGGGAGAGTTGTCGGTAGCTGGCTTCTCCCTGTCATCAGCCTACCAACTTCCATAACCTTACTGCAGCAAGTCAAAGTACTCTTTTGACTTTTTGGAGATTTTTCTATATTTTTGATAAACAAACTGCAACTATCGTTGTTCTTGTACGCGAAATATTCTCATTGGCTATTTTAGGGATAATACCGTAATGTGGGTTTACCTAAGAATTTTTCTTAGCTACTCTCCGTGCAGCTAATTTTTAAGAAAGAGGCGCTAACCATATATTTTCACGAATATAATATTGGGACGGTAATGAATTACCTGGATTTCGTTTTGAAGTATTAATCTGGAGACATGATAAGGGTCGTCATCAAGAATGATGGAAGTATGATGGAGAGGTGGAGGAGAGATTATGGTGGAGATGGGATGTGAAGGTCTGCTGATCTGAAATGCTGCGGTAGCAATCTGGTGGTGTACATGGTGGTGGTGTTGTGGCTGCTGCTGCTGTTGTTGTTGATGCTGATGATCATGAGCCATATGATGATGATGATGATGATGATGTTGTGGCCCCTGATGATGCTCGCGAATCTCATCACACGTGCCTGATACTTGGGCTTCCCTTGCCGTTGAAGCCTCTCCTATCCCCACCTGAAAATGGACACACCCTCTATGAAACACTAGTTTGCTAGCTAGTCTATTTCCATTTTGCTTTTATTTATTTATTAATACTTAAAATTTTGTTTTTCTATCTTTTTTGAATGTTATAATGCCATTTTAATGTTACTTATCACTTTAATTTTGTGGATAAGCAAAGATAATAAAGTGAGGTCCATAGAGTTTTTATGCTGAATTTGCAAGCAACGAAAATGAAAATGAGAAAAAGTAACCCTAAAACTTTTTTTTCCCTCCCCTACTTTTATCCTAGTTTAATTTGATGATGTTAAAATTTAAAAACTTGAATAATATATATATATATATATATATATGGGATAATATGTATGTTGCATGGATGAAACAAAAAAAAAAAATTACCTCATCAAAGCTTTTTCTGAATTGGGGAAAGCCAAAATGATGATCAGATTTTAATTGTTGGATATCCATAGCAGTATAAGTTGATAGAGCAGCAGCAACTCCAGCTCCAGTGATTTCATCTCTTTGTGGAATTATTTCTTTAGAAGAGCAACTTCCACTTCCACTATCTCTTCTGCTATTAGGATCGCTACTTCCTTCCCCAGTAGTTGCACTTCTATCAGTCCAATTACATTGTCTTGGTTGTGTTTGATAAAAGATCTTTGAAACCACAAGCTCTCCTTCTTTCTCTTCTTCATGTTGACCAAGATGGTATTGGTGCATTACCCAATTAGTCTTTTCAGGTTTTCGATTTTTCCCAAAATTTGTATATAAGACTAAGATTTTCTTGCACCCTTTTTGTTTTCCATTCACCATAACTGGTCTTGTCTTGCCTGTTTTATGCCACCTTGTCTCTCCACCTTGCCAGTCACATTCAGTTTGAATTTTTCTTCTCTTTCTTGTTCCAGTTGTATAAGCTTTAGAAGGTCTATGAAAGAAATGCCTACTCAAGCCATCTCTTGTAACTCCTGCAAGAAAAATGTGAAACCATTAATTACTAATATTTACCAAAATCAAAGTTAGGTTCACTTAGTTATAACAAACTAATGTGACACTAACAGACACATTCAGTTTATTTCTTGTTCTTTTATAAAACTCATCAGAATAAATAGTAAAACCTAACAAGACTGAACAATCATATGTATAAGAAGCAATTATCCATTGGAGAATAATATATAATATTGAAATATTTGTAGACCTGGAAGTTTCTCGGGATGGGTATAACAAATCCCATCTTCTCCTTCAATAGTGGGGATGAACTCATCTATCAAAGGGTGAGACTTCATGTCTTTGGCCTCTACCTTTGCTTCAAGGTGCTCTATCAGTTCTTGGTCTGTTGGATCAAATTTCACTCCTGCTGGTAGACCTAACCAATTCTGTAAACTCCATTCAATTCCAAGCAATTAAAATGAAAGCTATATATAAACCTAATAAAATAAAATAAAAAGGAGAGAGAAGAAGAAATTAAAGCTTTTGTATAAGTATGGAATTTGGTTTTGCTCAAAAGATCATATTACTACTCATCAGACTAAAAAAGAAAAGAAGAAAGAATAAAACATGAAGCATAATTCTTGATTTTTCTTTCTTTCTTTCTTTTTTCTTTGCGTTGCCAAAATATTCTGTTTTTTTTTTCTTTTTCTTTTGTTCAAAAATCTATATTTCGAGGCAAGAATATTATGAGGAATTATTATTAAAATCCGTACCGGCTTTGCTTCAAGCTTGTGTCCACAACCGGGGCACTGTTTGGATCCACAGAGTTGATGCTCTTCAAGCTTAGCATCGATGAGATCAGAGCTACTGATGGACCCCAAATTACTCTTATTCATGGCTAGCTACCTCTACACACTGCGCAACTGATGCTGTCTTCTTTCTCGCAAACTACTCTTGATATCTTGTACGAACTTTTCAACTATATACAATAAACCGCCGCTCATATCCCTGCTGTTAGCTATCTTATCTTATAGAAACCATTATTAATTTATTTGAGATCAGAGTAAAAACAGTAGACATAAATATAGGCCTTTATAAATCACTTGAAAAACCCAAAATATATGCATAGAATATAAGATTTTTTGAGATGGGTTTCAAAGAAATACAGTTTCAAACTCTTGGTAATTAATTATTCAACTAAGAAAACAAGAAATCAAAATACATGTACAAAACTGAAGTTAATCAAGAAATTAAGAAAAACCCAGTTGATACTGAAAATACAAATATAAATATACATATATTATACCCTAAAGAAAAGAAGAAGAAGAAGAAGAAGAAGAAGAAGAAGAAGAAGAAGAAACTGTCACAGTAGGAATTGAGGTATAAAACCTGCTTTAACCAGGGAAAAACACCAGGAATCCCTCTCTCTAGTTTCTAACTTTAACTGAAGCTTAAGAAGAAAAAGGAAAAGGTAGCCTGAAGCCTAGAAACCCACCTTTAAGCCTTTGCTAATTTAAGTAGAGTATGTAAGCGGTTTATGAGAGAGAAAGACAGAGAAAAACAGTATAGAAAGTTAAAAATTAAATTAATAAAAAAAAAACATAACCCAATTAAGTTGTTTTTTCTAAAGCATATATAATAATAAGTCTCCCTGTTTCTCTCTCTCTCATACACAAACAACTTTGTTTTGAGGCCCTTGACTACTAAAGCAAAAGGCAAGAAACGGCCTTCACAGCTGTTACTTAAGGCACACATTCAAAAGCATATTAAGAAGGAAAAACAAAAAAAAATAATATTAATAATATACTTATTTTAATTTAATAAAAAAGAAATTTTTTAATAGTATTTCAATGCTATAAATATAAATACAAATATATATAATAAATCATTAAAGGAGCTCAGACTTAAGTTGATGATTTGTGAGTGAAAAAACTTCTCTCAGTTTATATATATATATATTCTTATGTGGCAGTAAAATCTGATTACGAGATAATGAGTTACAGTCAGGGTGCGGAATTAGGTTGAAGTTTAAGGGTATATAGCTACCCTAATTTTTTCAAAATTAATTTTTATTCTTATATATTATTAATATATTTTTAAAAATATGTTAAATTGACCTCCAGATTTAAAAATTTTTATTTTAAGCTATATATTTTTAATATATATATATTAACCCTTCTAAATTTTTTAAAATTTTATCTATTCTATATATTTCATAATTTTTTCTTAAAACATATATAGATTGCTCTAAAAGTTTTTAAAATTTTATTTATTATCAATATAAAATTTTATTTATAAGTAAATAAATATTTTATAATATAATAATAATAACTTAAAATTTTTCATAACTATTTTTAACCTCCAAATCTTGAAATTTATCATTGGTTACAGTTTGTTTGTTTATCATAAGATTGAGCATGAAACTCGAAAATTTGAAATCGACTCAAATTTTTGAATCGATTAACTAATTTATATATATTTATATAATTATAAATTTATAATATATGGTCAATATATTATTACTTATACATATATTTTTATTTATATAATTATAAATTTATAATATTTATTATATATGTTATAAAATTATATTCAAATCCTCAAATCTCTGAATTTTAAAATAGAATTAAATTGAAATATTTAAATATTTAAATCGAACTGAACCGTACATTACCCTAATTTATCATATTGGGTTTTAATATATTACTATTATTATTATTATTATTATTATTATTATTGTATAGTTAAAATCTTTTTTTTTTTAGATTAAAGAGAGAAAAATAAGAGAAACTTAGTTATATATATATATATAATAAAATGGTAGGATCTCACATGGGTTTTGAGCTGGAGGGACGATCATGACTCTTTTGCCATGAATGTTGCAGAGAGAGAGAGAGGAATTACGGGTTGCTTGTTATGCAAGGCAAATGAGCAGTGTACTTGATGGACCACCACCACCCCTTCTTATTAGAACTATTATTAAATCATATAATAAAAAGGAAATTATATATATATATTTATATATATTACTATTATTGTATAATATACTATAATATAACATAAAATAAATAAAATAATCTACGAAACTTCAGGCAGAAGCCGACATCAGCCAAACAGGTATGTGTGTTATCTCTGTGTACTTAAGGTATGGATATCGTATTTCACTATTTAAAAAAAAAAAAAATTTAATTATTTGGATGTTTGTATTTTTTTTCTATTATTGAAGGGAAAATGTAGAGAGTATTTAACTTATACAGTAAATTCATTTTTATTTTTTTTTTAATGTGGGACCATGTTAGAAATGTTTGTGTAGCCCTAAAGTATTTTTGGATGATGATGTTAGCATTTATAACATTCTTTTTTGGAGCAGTAGTCAAGAGTAAATTATGATGAAGGGACCAAAGATATAATGTTTTGATGCCCATTATTACTCCTTTATCTCATTTTTTTTCCATTTTTTTCTCTTTTTTAATATATATTTTAAATAATTGAAATTAAAATAAAAAGAAGGGTATGTTATATGGCCCCATGGAGTGTGATATATATAGACTAAACTTGTGAACAACCTTTGATAATTAGGTTTCTCTTTTTGTCCAAAAGAATGAGAAGTTCAGATTATATATCAATGGGTTGACCATTGACTAATGTGGCAATATATATATTTTATTTTTTAAGAGCAAATAAAAAAAATCTTATATGATATTAATGCACGTAGGATTATAAATTAATCAATAATAAAATATATAAAGTAATTAATAATTACCCATGAATAAACTTAATTACTGCTATTTTATTATGATTTTATTTTATATATTTTCTTGATTCCTTTCATGTGTGTATATATATATATCACAATTATTTATTTTTAGAATTTTAAATATAATTAATTCATCGGTTTTTTATATATAGATAAAAAGAAAATGTAGGAATTGAGGAATATTATGTATAATGAGTATAAAATTTCTGAATTTTATTATATAGAACATGCATGATATATTCCTTAAAACTTCTGATGACTGCAATTGGAAGCATCTTTGTTGTTGATTGAAGAGAGATTAATATTATAATTCATGTATCTATCAGAATATCTCTTATTAAAAGAACAATTGCCTCTTGCATGTTTTATTTATTTATTTATTTTTTATAATTTTAGACAAATTATTGGAGGATTAAAAAAGGTTCTTAGCAAATCTATTTTTTTTTTTTTTAATTCCTTAAAAAACTGATGAGATCTGCTAAACTTTGTCCCGAGTATCGTGATTGTGATCACTAAATTTATAATCAGATGATGGAAGAAAAATAATTAGGAAATTAAATCAAAGATATAATTAATAATGACTTTGGGTAGCATTTCCCATCTTAAGGTTTCATTTCTTAGTCTAAGTTCTTTTCAGTTATTTCTTTTTTCCTCTGCTGTCACTACTAAAATGGAGAATTTGCTATTAAAGATAACTACAATTGATTTGATTGATCATATATATATATATTTAAAAATAATAGTAAATATAAGATTTTGAATTCTAAATATTTTTGTATTATGAGACAAATATTCAATAATTAATCTAAATAAATATATAATATTTTGTTCACTTCTTGATTTCTTTTATTATTATAAAAAAAATATTCGATAATTAACCAGACTATGGATCTAAAATATAAATGTATGTATGTTGTCGAAATTGCATCCACATGATGAATATGGGTTATATAATATGTTGTACAAAGCAAAGCGTTAAATGAAAGTTTCCTTTCACATATCTCATTAGTGGATTAAATTTATGTACTGTGTGATACAAGGATATCTTGTATGTATAGGAGTAGTGTCAAAACTTAAGCCACTAGTTAACTTGAAGCCACAATGACACCATCCTTTTTTTGGGGTTTTGCTTAATTACTTCACTTTCATGTGTGAAGACAGGCTACCACATGATGAACTTATGGGCATAAATCAACTATTGAATAGTTGTGCTTGAAAACCTCGTGTGGAAAGAGCAAAATAAGGACAATACTTCATTAATGGTACTTGCCTTGGTGGTGATGCATGGGGTTTATTTCTCTTAATAGCACCCAAAAAACTAAAATTAAAAATAAAACGTGCGTATTTGTATTTTTTTTTTAAAAATTTTATGAAATAAAAAAAGAAGCATTTTGAGGTAATTATCTAATTCAATTAGATCTATATACACACACATACATATGTGAAAAAGGTAGAAATTTAAAATCCAATTCGTTTTCATTCACTTAAAGTTTTCAAAATCGATTACATGTCAATTAAATGACATATGTAATGTAGATAAAGAAGAGACTTATCGTTTATGATTTCCTTCTACTGTATAAAGGTTAGCACATTAAGCTTCCTTTTTTTTTTTTTTTTCAAAGAAAAATCAAGTGTTTTGGACCCATCAATCAGATGATTGGAACTTGCAGATATTGCACCCTCAATGGGTGCATTTTTTATAATATGGGGGGATTAATCCATACACAGTTGATAATAATATGAAGCAGCACGTAATTATATAGAGAAAGAAAAGACTAAGGGAAGTCAAAAACTTATCAAAGAAAAAATAAATACCTTTTTTTTTTTTTTTTTTTAATTGAAAGCCGCTAACCAACTTCAATTATTTTAGAAGAAGGAAGAGAGAGAACAAATGCATATGAGTTGGGTAAGACTCCAAATGATAGAGCTAACACTGGCAGTAAGTTTGATGTTAGGTCTATCTAATACTGGCTGTTGCTTATGTTCTACTCCAACGAGTGTTTTGACCTCTACCTGTGTTGTTAATCAGACCAAAATTAAAAAAAATATATATGCATTAGTTTCCATTATCCGCGATGAATATTGCCACAACAAGTGCGATCTATTACTCTTTAACAAAGCTTATGTAAATCCTGGATTTTGCATAATCCACAACTCTCGTGTAATTATTGCGAAGTCGATTGTTTTTATAGAACCAGACTGCAAAAGAGAAATTCAAGAAATTTATCTGCGTAAGAAAAGTGATTTTTTTTTTTTTAAATCCATGAATCACCCTTATATTATAAAAGGTAAAAAATAATTTTTATTAGCGCTATGATCCAAAAGAATATAATCTAATGAAACTTTGTGGCTATCGATGATCCAAGAAGATATGATCTGATAAAAATTCAAGACTTCCAGATATAAATCATTATCATTAAAAAATTCGAAGAAATCTTATACCACTAACCCAATCTACAACTAACCCAATCTATTAAGTCAAGAAAAGTGATTCTTTATAGGCAACATCATTCTCTAAAATAATATATAAATAAAATGTCACGGTGAAAACCAGCATTCTCAAATTATCGCTACATTTGCTAGCTATACCAATCGATTTTCCTGTTTCAATGAAGAGAATTGATATTCGTCTAAATAAAATACTGACAACACAATAAGATTTCCAATTACAGCATGCAGTAATCGAACAGAATTAATCATGCTCCAAAAACATACCACGATTTATGTTAACCGACAGCAAATGAAATGCATACTACAGATAACTCTACTAAGAAATGCATGATTAAACCTGCTCAACTAAAAAGTAATAGATAATTTCTATGATCATGAAGTAAAAATAAAATGGGAAATAAACAAGTTTCCAAAGATTGATATTGAACATACTGACACCAAAAAACCAAACCAAGAGGCTTTAATTTGCTTTAGACAATTGGTAAACTGCAAAAGTACATAATTCTCTTTTTGAATGATTGCTGAACACAGGACATGTGACCAAAAAAGAAAGTGAAACCCATTGTGTCGAACAAACTGCCACCAACACTATTTCAGGCATATCAAAACGCTGCCTGTCAATGTACAGTTTATTGATAAAGGTGGGGATCTCAGAGTTTTCCTTATTTCAACTGAAATTGGACGCAAACAGCTTGAAGTTTTGCTGATGCACATCTATATAGACAACAGATAAGATTTCCACCCAGTTTGGTGCCAAAAAATATTATAAAAATATATTTCATTTCAACTTGAACTTGCTGCAGACTGAATCATACGTTGGGACGTTGATAACTGCAGAATATTAGTCAAAAAATTGTAAATCATCAAAGAGACAGCTAAGGATGAATAAAAAGGATTCTTATTAACTGGAAAAATACCATCTCCATATGATGCCATTGTGAGAGGGGAAGAAATTAGCTTTTGTGTGATTGTGGTAATATCTGGCCATGAAACTGAATCTACAAGCTTCAAGAAATGCTCCAAAGGTTTCCTACATGACAAAAATACTTATTGGTAAAGATTATACAAAACAGTGAGAAAGAACAAGGCAAACATCCGGATCCTGGCGAATTTGGACCATACTTGGGACTCTTTACCGTAGCAGGATACCAGATAAATGCAGAGAAATATAAACAGTAAGTGATTAAGCCACAATTTATCACAGGATATGGTGCTTAAGTCACCATTAATGGAGATGGTCATGAGTCGGGCCATACCTTTCACTGTATGTCAAAATTTGCCTACCTATGTCTTCTGAAGTAATCATCTGCAAAATTCACCTTAAATGTAAGCAAATAAGATTCTAGTAAACCTTGATGTACGGTAATAATCCCTTAACAATTACTACTAAAAATTATGCCTGATACAAAGAAACGGAAGAAAATATTTACATACTCTGGATTCCAAATTCATCAAAATGGCCGACTTTGTTGCCTGTTTTGCACGAACTAGTTCCACTGGATCAACTGCAAGAAGCAAGAAGAAAAAAAAAACATGTAAGCACCAGGCCACTGCCCATCAAGCCAAATTTTGCACAGCAGAAATAGTAATTGCAACAATCACACCTGTAGCCGGCAAAGCAACTGCAATAAGCTCCTTGACTGCTAAATCTATGGCTTCTGATGCAAAATCAGAACCCTGCATCCACAACCACAAGCATTTCAAAAGGGGCACTGACACAGTATTAGACATTTGAGGTCCACAAAATGGGAATACGCTTAGCTATGTAATTTATTCTCTTAAGCAGTAAACTTGCCTTTCTCATCTTCAACCATTTAGTAAACACTTAATGAGTTGCTTCTATTTGAGGTCAATACAATGACATAAAAAGAAACAATAACACAAAATTCAAATCCCCTAATTCCCATTTTCAGAACATAACAAAACCAATCCCAGATTCTGTCAAACATTCTTCCTGCTGAAGTAGAAAACCTTAATCAAATTAAATGGATGGTCAAATCAATATTCTGATAATATGAACCTGGAGAAAACCACACCTCAAAAGCTAGCTCATGAGATTGAAGAACTGAAAGCCCATATAAATCCCACATTGAAATCTCATAATTTCAATGTGGGACCCAAGTCCTATACCTTACAATTAGGATCATTACACCTAATAGACGCGCATTTCTAAATATATGAAAGTTCAAGAAATAGACTCATTATAACCATGAGAAAGTTAGAGAAACCAGCAAATGAACAAACAATTAAGAGGGAGGGCTATCAAACAGGTTTCCAACACAACAACCAATGCAACCCACCTGAGAATCTTAAATTAAGCCTTTATAATTGCATCTCTCAAGTCTTCCTTTATCAACTATAGCACCTCTATTGCAGCCTATGCCTTGAGTTTCTATTATCATCACACAGCACTTTCCTTATTGAAGTCTACAATTCAAATTAGCTTCTCAATCATGTCCATATATTTTGAATTTCTCTAATTCAATAGTAGATCCCTCTATATCTAATGCTGGAATGAGCAACCTTTCCCTTGCTGCTGAGGTGGGACCTTCAACTTCTGAAGAGGTTCTGGCACCTCAAAATTATAAGTTCTAACATCAAACTTTACTAAAGACCAGTTGTCACATTTTGATTTAGCCAACACTTGAAAACAGCTGATGAAGCATAATTGCCATACAACCTAATAGCTAAAAATTGCAGAGAAATAGCGGCAATAAGAACAAGAGAGTTCAAAAGCAAAAGAGTGTTTAGAAGGTTTTAGGCAGAAGCTTACAGTAGTAGCTTGGATACCAAATAGGCCAGTTCGGTTGTAAATGTTGCTGAATGCTGTAATTGATTCAATTTGTGGATATTCTTTCAAGACCCTAAGATCTGCAGATAAAAACAAATATAAATATACAAAAATAAAAAATAAGGAAAAGAAAAAAGAACAGGGGAAAGGAAGGGGGGGGGGGGGGGGGGGGGGGGGGGGTTGTTGGTAGCGGTGGGCGGAATCAAAGTAGTATAACTAAAGAGGGAAAAATATATTCATATATCCATGCACCACAAATGTTAAAGCAAATAAAATTTATGTGCTCGTATTCTGTCCCAAAAGAAAGGAGTGAGAGAGAGAGTGATTGCAGCATAATGTAGAGACGGATATTTGTTCCTGCATCTAACATTATCTTTTCTTAGGTCACAGCCCATCAGAGAGACTTACATAACCTCGAGTACATTCCTTTCCCAGGGCCACCAGTTGAGAAGGATCCGCCTCCGCCCATTAGCATCTACAATGAATTTAATCATACAAATTATTGCCGTCTTCAACTCTAGATTTGAATAGAAAGAATTGAATGCAAATACACAGTACTAATAGAATATATCACCAAGCAAAAATTGCAATCATAGAGTTACATTTTGAATACCTGAAGAACAGTCAAGGTCATAGCATCCTTGTCATTAAACCAGCCATCAGGAAATTCAAATGCAAGAGCAAAATGGGTTTTCTGGTCCTGCAACAGGAAATCAGAACTAATTCTTAGATGGATAGATAAGGTACACAAAAAGAATTCTAGGACGCCTCTAGTCTAGATACATACCACTGAATCTGCCTGACAACGAAAATCACCTCCTTTGTAAATTGATTTTGGATCTCCAGTTCTATTAACATTGGGTAGGTCAGATAAAAGGGGTTCTGCAATGGACACCAATTCCTCATGTTCAACACCAGAAGCCACAAGCACCATTCGATTAGCAGTATAATTTTTCTGAAATTCTCAAAAAAAAAAAAAAAATACTGAGATTGCAGAAGCTTCCAGAAACAGACAATAATTAATTCATTATATTCTTAATAATGCATCACATAAGAAACAAATTTCAAAATTTAACATAAAGCTCATGAACTTACAGCTACAAATTCCTCTAAGATTGTACCATTCAATCTATTTATTGCAGATTCAGGTGCCAAAAGAGGATTTGCCAATGCACCAGAAAAACCAGCAGAGTGAATCACTTCCATAAGCAAGCCTTGGGGATTTTTGGAAGCTTCACTAATATCAGCTTTAACTTTCTGAAGCTGCAAGAGGTAAAATATTATTTCATAGGCTTTGCATGTCCACAATTGCTAGAAAATATGCAGCATATGGGTGGCAAAATGATGAACATTTACCTGTTCATTGACCTCCCAATCAAGGAAGACAGGATTCCGCACGCAATCAATAAGTAACTCCACCATCTCCGGAACATAAGTTTTCAGAGCATCAAAGGTATACAACATCTGCTCGCGAGATCCTGAGGCTTGCACATTACCCCCGATTGCCTCAACTTCACGCACAATACGCAAGTGGCTTCTATTTCTTGTGCTTTTGAACGCCATTCGCTCCAATAGATGAGTGACCCCAAATGAGTCAGGAGACTCATAGATTGAACCACAGTCCACAAATAACCCTATTGATGCTGCAGGACTCTGGTACTCAAAGCAATTAAAAACCAACAAAGTAAAACAATAAGAACAACAATTACTACCTTCAAGAAAAGTCCCTAATAGAAGAGAAAATGAGGGTATTAATGTTTCCAAAAAACGATATGCATACAAACCGGTGATGTCTCTGAGGCTATTTTCAAGCCATTTGGAAGAGTTGTAATCTTGGTTTTTCCAGGTTCAACATAATCAGGTAATGTGGGTGGGAGTTC
Organism: Aleurites moluccanus; assembly: GCA_948193065.1. NCBI lineage: Eukaryota > Viridiplantae > Streptophyta > Magnoliopsida > Malpighiales > Euphorbiaceae > Aleurites > Aleurites moluccanus. The sequence goes on along the minus strand of CANXYC010919177.1, from coordinate 24,205 downwards.
AACTCCTGGAAGTGGGAAATCTAGTGGAGGCAAAGACTTGGACTTGTCACCAACAAGCCAGCTGAAAAGACCACCTGAAGACGTTGATTGCGAGGTAACAGCAGTAGAACTGGCAAATCTCGAGGGCAACCTACTGATTGTACGACCCTGGCACTGTTCACAGAGTTCAATGTCAGAAAAATGGTTCATTATTTGCTCTATCCAATTCGAAACATAGAATGAACGAAAACAGATGTACTCTACATCTCTACCAGCTAAAAATACAATTAAGAGAGAAAAATCATACAAATTGTATAAATAAAAAGATGTAACAAACATTTTTATTTCAGCAAGAGTAGCAACAACAACAACAACAGCAGCAGCAGGAAAAGAAAAGAAAAAACAGCAACTCCTAACCTGGAATCAAACAAACAATTCCCATTAATTATAAACGGATCTAGCAGCTAAGCAATCACATAACCACATAATAAACCATAAATAATTATACCAAGAGAGATCGGCATAAATTGAAATTGAATTTAAAAAAAAAAAAAGACAGATTAAAATTACAATGGAACAAAATTATATATACCTTGAGAGCCCTAAGGCGCGAAGTTGCAGTTCTGTACATAGCCGATCAACGGTTTATCGAACTCTAAACTATACGGACGTACGAGCTTGAGTACTATTATGTTTCTTTCTTTGTGCTCTTACCGTTGGAGCTTGAGAGATGTTATTTTGCCTATTGGTCCGGAGTACACGAAAGAGTGATCAGAACCGTTGTTGGAAATAGCTATCACCCGTCAGATTTCTGATTTGACAAGACCCAATCATTAGATCGTTTTGTAATTCTAGAAAATTTAGGACCCTTGGTTGGGCCTAATGATTGGGCTCATTTATTTTAACCCATGGTTGCCTTTTTTTTCAAAAAAAAAAAAAAAATCTCGAATTATTTGTCATTTTTGTAAACAATTTCTTTTTATAATTGTTTTTGTCATTAATTTATAACCAACCATAAGTTTAAAATCAATAGTAATGTGCTTTTATATATGTTTATGAAAAATTCTTTTACGAGTTTAAATAAAATATCAGTATTTTTTAATTAAATAAAAAATAAATTAAAATATTATATTAATTAAAATATTTCATTACTTATTCATTTAATAAATAAAATAAATCTATACATAAAATATAAAAAATAATTTTTCATATATTTATATTCACGTACAACATACTAGAAACTAATGAATTAATTATATCATTATAATCTAGTAAATTTTTTCTTTTTTCATGTTTTAAAGAAGTTTAATAAAGTGGGGTTCATTTATATTTGATCTTAAAAAATAAAATGGGAATAACTCTTATTTACTAACTGACTCGATCTTTGAAATTACTATCAGTTAGTTTTCTTAGTGGTCAAATTTCTTGCATATTGCTCAAGAATTTTAGGCAATATTCGATCCCTTAGCATTATTTCCTACTTGTTGATCCTCCAATCAATGAGCTTGCCATTCTCTTGATGCATAATTGTCATTAACTAATAATTCAATAATCAAAATTTTTAATTTATGATACAGAAATAAAATTTCAAGCTTCATTTTTTTTTTCCTTTTAGTTTTCATATGCACAAGAAAGAAAGTATGAGATAATCTAATAAATGTATAGGGAGTCCATGGGATGAAGAGGTAGCTTATCAAATTCGGAGAATATAAAATATTCGCATAATTTCATCAATGGAATATGTACTACTAGTGCTAATGGAAGTAACAGTTGCTTCTTCCATCCTATTCTATTGTGGTGCTATAGTGCTTGGTTATAAATGCTATAACCAAGAGCAGAGTATCTCATGGTGTGATACTGATTGGCAATTGGTTATAAATAAATGTTGTAGCCAAGAACATCATTCTCTTTCTTTCAATTTGTCATACAAATGCCATATTCCCTACAAAAATTCAATTAGCCATGTCTATAAATATATGTACAAAATAATTGCCCAAGTCCAAGACCAGGATCATCAATTCATCATCAACTTAATTATTTCAAGTTATAAGGCGATGATGATGAAGATGAATATGGCCGCAGCAACATTCAATGGACATTGTTGCTGGCAATATTATTTTTCCAAACAAATACCTAAAATTTCATTTACAGAAAAAGGTTTCTTGAGAAATAATAGAGATCATAGTGCACTTGTTTTAGGTGGCAGTCCGCTGAAGAATAGTAATAGAAAATTAATCAATGTTATGTCTTCAGAAATATCATCACCAAATTTCACAGTAGATCAGTTTCTTGATGCTTGGGATGATGAATACGGTGGGATGGCAGTTGATCCCAACAACTTGCCTTCTAGTACTAATGCTTTCGCTTCTGCCCTTCGGTGTTCTTTGACCAATTGGAAGTTGAAGGTAAGAGTAAGAACACAACATATTTTTCTTTCTTTTTTTTAATTTAACTCCCATTAGAATTTGAATTTGAAACATTTTAATTTTAGAGATGACATTAGTAACATTAGTACCATTGAATTAAAAACATAACATCACTAATTAGCACATAGATTTACATTTATTTTTCACATACTATTATTGTACTATTCAATCATTTCATTAGCTTATACTGTTTATTAACTTTAACTATTGAGTTTATTCAAGTTCATATACGGTCGGCAATAAATTATTTAGAATATTAAAATAGGACATGTCCTTGTGTTTCCCTGCTTGGTATCCCAAAAAATGGCATAGGTATCATTAGTCACAGGCCTTCAAAAATTCAGATATAGCTACATATTTTTTTCCTTTTCTTTTTTTATCGAATCAATTGATAATTTAGCCTTTTAGCATGGTGAATAAAATAACCAGTCGATCAAATTAAAAAAATTAAGAATTAAATTAAAAATTAGGTAGATTAATTTATTTTTATCCGTTCTTAAAAAATCGAATAAAAAATTAATAAACCGATCGGTTAACCGATGATTTAATTGAATTAGATTAATTTTTTATGTTTGGAATGGTCAACTTTTTTAAAAAAAAATTTTATTATTAAAATGACTTTATTTTTGTCAAGTAAAAATGACGTCGTTTTAAGTTAAAAAAAATTAAGAGAATTACAATAATTTTATTTTAATTTTACCCGACATCAAAATTATGATCTTATTATATATTATCCGATTACGTGAGTAAATATTTAAGAAAATAAATATTTATAACTTACTATATATATATATTTAAACTTAATATAATTGAGTTAACAACATAAAAATATTATATTATATAAATTCTTGATTTAACCATAATTATATTATATTTATTTTCATCATATATATAATAAATATTAAATTATATATAAATATATATATATTTATTTTTTTTCAATTTAACCGATTTGATTTTAATAAAACTTTTAATCTTTTAATCATTTGCCTTCATCGACCCGATTATGAAAACTGTTCCTTTTAGTGGTTAAATAGGAAAATATGAAAAGAAAAAGAAGAAGAAACATAAATGATAATTTTCACTTATGGTGTTAAGATAGTCATACTAAAAGAATTATGTTTGCATTAATTAATAATTCATTAATCAACATTGAATAAGATTTTCCTTCTAAAAATGAATTAGATTTAATCTGACACAACATAGTAGTGTTGAAGCAAAAAATAAAAATAAATTTTTTTTAGGATAACTGATTTTTTTATTAATTAATAGTTGTCTTTAAAATAATGAATAGAAAACTTAAATATAATTTCAAACCCTAATATTGAAAAAAAAAATTAAAAAAAATAAATTTAAAAATAATAAAAATAAGTCTGAAATTAAAAATAGCTCGTTGAAATTCTAAACGGATGATTTTAGAGATGAAAACGAGATCATTCAGACTAGCCGTGATAAAATATTGTCGAATTTGAAAATCACTATTTTTTGTTATATTATGTGTTTCTTGACTCATTTCAAATTAAAAATTAGAGCCACTTATTCACCTAGTCGGTGACTTATTTCATATCAAAAATTAAGATCACTTATTTACTTATTGATAAAAAAATATTATTTAAATCCCCGTTTGAATTTCTGTTTATTTAAAAGATTGAAAAATGCAAGGCTAGTTTCCTCCGCATCATAATCAAAGATGAATTGATTAAAATTTATATGCAATTAATTGATTCAGGGGAAGAAGGGCATATGGCTAAAGATACTCTTGGATCAAGTTGATCTTATTCCAATAGCAATACAGGTATCAACTTGATAAATTCATAATGGTGATTATGTTACATCAACATCAATTTTACAAATTCTTTGGATTTTCAGGAAGGTTTCAACTATCATCATGCAGAACCTGGCTATGTTATGTTAACTTATTGGATTTCAGAGGAACCTTGCATGCTCCCTTCTAGCCCTTCTCATCAGATTGGTGTTGGAGGATTTGTAATCAATGACAAAAGAGAGGTGTTAATATTAATTAGCATCAGATTTCATTTTTCTTTGTAATGTTTCTTGATTTTATATTCTGGACTCTATATTTATAATTAATCTTCCTATAATTATTATTTTAACAACATTTTAGGTTCTTGTGGTGAAAGAAAAATGCCCCTGTAGTTGCTCTGGAGTTTGGAAGATGCCTACAGGATATGTTAACAAGGTGATTATTTTTAGTTACTCAATTTGCTGTTGAAATTTGAAATTTTACCTGATGATCAAGAGCTTCTGTTAATTTATACCAGTCTGAAGATCTATTCTCAGGAGCCATAAGAGAAGTAAAAGAAGAAACTGGTGTAAGGAATTTTTCCTTTTTTTATTTTTGGTTACTATCCTTATTATAAAGTTTTTTTTTTTGGTAACAATTAGCTAGTTGCCTTTTTCACAGGTTGATACAATTTTCCAGAAATTGGTTGCTTTCAGGTATTTATTTCTACATTTGATTTTCTTTTTTATTATTTATTTAACTTTAGAGATTTGAATTTAAATTTTTTTAAAACAACTTTAATATCTCTGAGTTTGTAGACACGCTCACTTAGTGGCATTTGAGAAATCGGACATACTCTTCGTGTGCATGCTGAAGCCATTGTCATATGAAATCACAATTGATGAAAAAGAAATTCAAGCTGCCAAGGTGCATAATTAATAGTCATTTATTTTAATTAATTATATTATATTTGTTAATTAATGATGGCGTTTAATGTATAATTAACTAATGTATATGTTGATTCAGTGGATGGGGATTGATGAATTTATTAGGCAGCCATTTTATCAAGAAGACCATATGTCAAGAAGAGTCATAGATGCTTGTATTGCAGCTTATGAAGATCATTATAATGGGTTTGATGCTCATCAGTTGACTTCAAAACTTGATGGCAAACTCTCCTATTTGTATTATGACAGTTCAAATTTTTAATTGAGCTCATACTTCCTTGGCTAATGAAATAATAATGAATGCACTTGTGGTTGGATGTAATTATGATATGATAAAATATTATGTACTATTTATAACAAATTTCAAATAAATTACATGAAATTTGTATTTATAATTAGTATTTGTACAGTATATAAGGAGAATTATTTTCTTTCCAGAATGGCCGCCATACAGGTGGCAGAAAAATGAACTTTTTCCATGAATCTCGTGCCTTCTCTATTCTGGCTCCTTCTACACAGATATTAGAAAAGAAAATTTAATTTTGCGTCATGTTAAACGTCATATAGTTCATGTGATTGCCTGTTTAAGAGCAGCCTGCACGCTGGTGATATCATAGATCATGAGTAGACAAATTTCTTATTTGAAATTGACTTTGACAGAAACTTCTTATGGGAAATTTAGAAAAAAAATAATAATAAAAATGGAATTTTTTTTTTCTTTTACATAATAAAATAATTATAATTTTATAATGATATTTTTACAAAAATATCAAAAAAATAAGAAAAAAATTTATTTTTACTGTTGCAAAAATATTTTTTCAAAAATATTATATACCTAAAAATATTTTTTAAAAAATATGATATATACCAAATGTATACCTAAAAAATATTTTTTCAAAAATATGACATATACCAAATATATACCTAAAGCTATTTTTTAAAAAATATGACATATACCAAATATATACCTAAAATATACAAAATATATATCAAAAAATAGTAAAAATAAAAAAAAAACCTGTAGAAAAATAAACATATATTTATGAAATTTTCTCTTTTATAATCTTACAGTAAAATTGAAAATTTTATTGATGAATTTGAACATTCATATTTATTTTTAAAATAATTTCATATTATTACTAAATTAAAACATAAAATAAATTATAAACTTTTTTTTAAATTAATAATTATTGAACAAACAATTGAAAACTCAAAAATTTATAATTAAATTTTTATTTTATATTTTTTACATGATTTTAAGTCATTGACAATTGAAAATTTTAAAATATTCTCTAATCTATAATAACACATCAAATTAAGAGTAAAAATTTAAATGTTATTTGCTATATTCCAACTGTTTATTCAAATAAGCTTTGAAACTGATTAATTTTTAAAAGCTTTAGATAAAATTCATTTAATATCCAAAAAAAAGTACATGCGTATGAAATATAAAAAAAAAGTAATAAATATTTTTACTTATTATAATTTTTTAGTTATCGTCCAATTATTTAATAAGTATTTAATTAAATTTTTTGATACAACTGTTAATTTTTTTATTCGTAACAGCTGCATTATAGTGTTTAGTTACTAATAATTATTAGCTATTAAATAGTAAAAAAAATAATTATTTGTAAAATTTTCAATTTGGAGCTTTTTTAAAAAAAATTATGCTTTTTAAAGTAAAAAAAATTAAGTTATTTTATAAAAATAATATTTAAATAAAAATTAAGTTATTTTATAAAAATAATATTTAAATAAATAATAAAAATTAATATTTATTTTTAATAATTATTAAATATAATAACAATTAACAATAATTTTATTAAATACCTATAATAATTAATTATTAAATAATAATTACGAATTATAAATAATCAGCTAATTGCTGTATAAAATCTGCTACCACTAGCTAAATCATACGTAACCTTAGAGACCAATCAAACCATCATTTGATAAGTAGTGCTTATGGGTCATACACAATCTTGATAAAGACTTGTCCCTAATTAATAGCTTATCATCTCTCTCCCTAAATATTTATTCAGACTTTTATTTTTGACAAGTCAGTTCATTTGAGGTTGTCATTTTTTAATTATGATGGTCAATTATATAATTTTAAGGAAACTGTTTCAATAAGTCTACACATTTGTTTAATAAAATAAAAACACCAAATTAATTGCCATAGTAATTTTGCCAAATTATATGAAATAATTAATCTTAAAATTAATCTTTAATCATTTTGTTAGATCCGATCGATCCAACCAATTTAATTAAATTTAAAATTAATTCCGTTTGATGAGTTGATCAATCTTATTATTAAAATTAAAAAAAAATATTTTTACTTAGATTTATAATTAATGGGTAAAAAATAACTTCAAGTCACTAACAATTTAATCTAAATATTATATCTTAATTTTTTTTTATAATGTAATTTTATAATTATAAAAATAAAAAAATATAATAATATTATTCACTTATATATATATATATATATATATATATATATATATATATATATTACTTTCAATTTAATTTATTTTAACCCCAATTAAATTTCTTGATATGTGACCCTTCGTCCATATTTTGGAAATTTCTATATTCCAGCTCCTTCGTCCATATTTCGGAAATTTCTATATTCCAGCTCACTACTCACATCAGTCCTTTATTTATTAGTATTTGCATTCTAGAAATACAAGCACATTAATAAAGACTTGTGAGTTATGACTTCAGAATTCTGTATTCATTCAATGCAGCAAAACAACATTGAACCCATGCCCGCCAGTCCAAGGCTAACAACGACCAATCCTGGCTGATCCGACCCATTGACCGTGTTTTTATTTTTATTTATATGCAGAACAATGTTATTTATTTACTGATTTTGTTTAAGATTGATTTAATATATTGGATTAATAAAATACTAGTCATCGATTTCCGTTTTGTGTGAATTTTGATATTTTTTTTATTTAACATGTATTTTCTTAAAATATTATAACATTTATAAAATATTATTATTGTTTTTTATTAAATATATATATTATTTTTAATAACTTTGAATATTAATATAAAAAATATCCATATAAAAATAATATATATTAATTTTTAATTTGAATATAAAATATATAATTATGTTATAAAATTAATGATATATTATCATATAGATTAAATTTTGTATGAGATGACTTTATATAAATTTAATTTTTAAAAAAGTAATTTGACACATGATAAAAATAAATTAAATAACTTTTGATTAGATATATATAAATTAATATTTATATTAATTTAATTTAAATTCTTATTAAATTACAAATTTAATTTTATATTTTAATGATCTAAATTCTAGATATAGATTTTAATTTTAAATATATTCCATCCACATATTATAGAGATGTAAAATGAAAATTTAAACTTATTTTCTAAAGTATTTTTTATTTTTGGTATATGATTATTTTCCTTCCCTTCTTTGTTTTTTAATAAAAAAACTAAGAGTTAGGACCCACCTGAATGCCAAATCTCAGAACCCATCATTTTCACGACCCGATATTATTGGAAGTTTGGAACAACAACGGTCAACAATCCAAACTTTTTACCCACGACACGAGACGACTCTGTGCCAAATAACGCAAAGTCTAGAAGCTGTAAATTTCCAACAAAAGGGGCTTTCTTCTCTCCCTCCATCAACGCTATAAGCGTAAAACTTTGTCATTCCTCTCTCTCATGAAAACCACTGCCAAAAAGTGGAAACAAGTAATGACCACTTGTTTTTATTATCAGCTTATTATATGCAAACACCTCTCAAAACCAGCAATCACAAACCAAAACGCAAACTTTTCTTCTCTCTGTTGTTAATTTTTCCCAGTAGTATTATTTATTAATTTATTTTAGTCTTCGTTTTTGTGGTCAACAGTGGCTCCTATAAGTATGGATGACTTTTCATCCGTATATCCAAATGCCAGTGCTTCTTTTTTTGGTGCATGGATTCTATTTTCTCTCCTATTTCATCGTCGATCTCGTGTTTGAATTCTCGCTTTCTGGAAACTTCTAAATCAGAGATCTCCATTTCTCGGAATTTATTCTCTTCGATTAGTTTTTCTGCTTCCACTTCGGGTTCCACCATCGGATTCTCTAGAGCCGCCATGTCTAATGCTAATACCAACTACAAGCCGAAGATCATCACCGGTGATTACGGTTACGTTCTTGAAGATGTTCCTCACTTCACTGATTACCTCCCTGATCTTCCTGTACGGTTTCTTTTTCCTTATTTTTTTTTTATTTTAATTTATACGTATAAATATACCAATGAGGAAAAATGTCTTCGAATTTTTATACGTATGTCGTGTTTGATTGCTTGATTGATTTACAGTTTGGTTTCTTCGAAAATGGAGGGAAAGTAGAAATTTAGATTATAGATAACTCATTTATAATCTAAATGTAGTCGGATATAAGTCTCTTTCTATATTTGCTGCCTTTTGTCGGCAAACAAACCGGATCAGGGAGAAATTCTGTTTTTGTATCCCTTTATTATACGGGTTTACTACTTGTATATGAAACTGACACTGTTACATAGAATTTTCGCTCTGTAATTAATGTGTAATCATTTCTTTCTGTGCTAACTGGAATATGGAGTTAAATTTTGAACTCAAAACCGCATTTAGTTATGTTTGTCATCAATTGATATATTTTACAAATGGATTGATAGCTTTGTTTGTTACATTTACTTGGCTGATTGGTTGAATTCTTTAATTAAACTATGGCTTACATTTGCTTTTATTTTTGGTTTTTCTGTAGACTTTTCCCAATCCTTTACAAGACAATCCTGCATATTCGGTTGTTAAGTAAGTGGTTTCATCTTCCCTCGCACTTGTAATTTTATCTTTCTTCATATTTAAGCATTGAATTCTTGTTCACCACAGTGATTTTCTGTTTGTTTCAGGCAGTACTTTGTCCATGTGGATGACTCTGTTCCCCAAAAGGTCTGCCTTCCCATATCCTTCATTGATAAAAATATGTTGAGTGGTTGTCCTGCACCCATCGTTCTCTATAGAATGAAATTATTTATGATGAATTGCTCTCTAGATGTCGTAGTTCATTATAGAGATTGGATGTGAGGAGTTAGAGGTAGTAGGTTGTATCGGGTTATAATAGATTATGATAAATTTCCTTCTTTGTTAGATTGTTGTTCACAAGGATAGTCCAAGAGGAATCCATTTCCGACGAGCTGGACCTCGCCAAAAGGTATGCTATAATTTTCCTTATACATAACATGGAGTGATTAGAAACTACATGCACTTCCATAAACATTTGTAGGGCATTTTTCAGGTTTATTTTGAAGCAGATGACGTTCATGCTTGCATCGTAACATGCGGGGGTCTCTGCCCTGGACTCAACACAGTAATTAGGGAAATAGTGTGTGGCTTGTATCACATGTATGGCGTGAAGAGAGTGCTGGGAATAGATGTAAGTGATTATCTGACCCATATCAATATGTGTTCTACCGCATTCCTGAACTGCCCGTGTCTTCTCTTCTTCTTTGTGCTTATGGCTGCATTTTATTTTCTTTCTGTTTTCCTTTTTCTAATGTTTCCTCAAATGGGGACGCAAACTTGGTATTATGGATTAACTTGGAGTTCTTAATCTTGTATATATACCTCCAATTGGAAAAAGGGTGCTATCTTCCTGTTATCTACATTGATGAATAAATAATTTTACTTTTTTCAGAAAACATTCATTATATAATTTTTTTAATGTCGAGTGTAAGTTTAAGTTTTGCTTTTTTGTTTCCTTTTCCTTATTCAACAATTCCCCATTGTCTGTGAAAAAGAATATGCCATTACAATTATAGGTTCACTGAATGCTTTTGTATGCATACCCAATAGCATCATTTTGACAAGTTAATGGAATCTGCAGGGGGGATACAGGGGTTTTTATGCTCGAAATACCATTCCTCTGACACCTAAGGTTGTAAATGATATTCATAAACGTGGTGGGACCATCCTTGGAACATCACGAGGTGGCCATGATACTTCAAAGATAGTCGATAGCATTCAAGATCGTGGAATCAATCAGGTTTGTGGAACATTTTATTTGTTGGTTTAACTTTTCATAATGCAAGTGTTATCTACTTGTCCCATCGATAGATGTTTACTCCTAGTTTTCTTGCAACTCAGGTTTATATAATTGGAGGTGATGGAACTCAGAAGGGGGCATCAGTGATATTTGAGGTATTTTGTGTTCCTTTGTAGTGTCTTGCAGATCATAATTTTTAGATGCTGTAGCCTTGTGTTCTAAATCAAGTATTAAAAAAGGAAAAAGAAACAACCCTTAGTTGAAAACATGCAAACACATAAACTAGGACAGTGAGGCACGAGAATATTTTCATCTAAGTTATTAGTCCTTAGTTGAAATTAGAATGAATTGTATCTTTCTTTCTTTTCTTTTCTGTTCTTTTTTTTTTTTTTAATTTTTCATTTTAAGTTTTTAATCTTTGATATTGCAGGAAATTAGAAGAAGAGGTCTCAAAGTTGCAGTTGCTGGCATTCCCAAGACGATTGATAATGACATTCCAGTAAGTCTGTTGGACTTGCCAAGCTGCCAGATTACCTAGTTAAATGCGGAACCTTATATGGCAAACTATCATGCTTCAGATGTTATATCATGAATGTCAAGGCATTCTCAAATTTGTTTATTTCATTGTAGGTCATTGACAAATCCTTTGGCTTTGACACTGCTGTTGAGGAGGCTCAACGTGCTATTAATGCAGCACATGTTGAATCTGAAAGTATAGAGAATGGTATTGGTCTTGTGAAGTTAATGGGACGCTACAGTGGTAAGCTCCCATATGATGTCATCTGCAATTTAATTTAGCTGTTAAAGTAGCCTTATCTGTTCCATAGTGAACATCTATTGGATTGGATGATCAAGCTCTGAATTGCACGACAAATTGGGTGTTCAGAACATTCAATTCCAGGTCTTGTCACCACATAGTTTTCTAGAAAATTTGATTTCACTTCCTGGACCATTGTTATTTTTGACCTTTTTGTTTAAAAATTTGCTATTATATAATGCTTTTATTTATTTGGCCGTGTGATATCTGGATGAATTTGTCAATAACAAATGTTGTAACCATACATTGATAATTGGTCCCAGTGAAATAAGCTCTTTCTAAGTCCTATTTTACTTCCCTAGGTCATTAAAGAGTTTATCAACAGTATGAAGGTGAAGCTTATGAAATGGGAATATAGTTGCACCCTGATATATTTTACAGATTATTATAAATGCTTAAATTGAGCACAATCTTCATCTTGAAGTTTTAAAAGCTGACTGTACATTCTGAATGTAGTATTGATATTTATTTATTGTAAGAGTTTAATTCTGGTTAAATTTGCTAAAATAACTCTCATAAGTGTAGTAACCATGATTCTTTTGATGGAGTTGAATTTTCTGTTCTTGCAGATAGATCTTATATTTTGTTATCCTTGTTCATGATCCTGTTCAAGCATTGCCTAGTTCTTTCTTTAAGGGAAGCAAGTTTGTAATGATTCTTTTTTAATGTGAATCTGTTTGGTTACATGGTGCAGGATTTATTGCAATGTATGCTACCCTTGCAAGCCGAGATGTGGATTGTTGCTTGATTCCAGAGTCACCTTTCTATCTAGAAGGGGAAGGTGGTCTTTTTGAATACATAGAAAAAACGCTTAAAGAAAATGGGCATATGGTTATTGTGATAGCTGAAGGTGCTGGACAGGAGTTGCTTTCTGAGACGATGCAGTCAACCCAGCAGGATGCTTCAGGAAACAAGCTCCTCCAAGATGTTGGGTTTTTTTTATCACAGAGGATCAAGGTATTGATTCTAAATCAAACTCTTCTACCTTAATGTCAGGTATTATCACAGAGAAGCATGCATTGTTTTTTCTTGGCATTGATTAGTTTCTGTCCACTTTTTGCAGGATTTTTTTTCAAAGCAGAAGAAGATGACAATAAACCTCAAGTATATAGGTTGAAATGACATAAGTCAACTGATGGACTTCATTTGAAAATCTTGTTTATTGGCTTGGGATAATTAACTATTGCTTTTCTTCCTCTCTGACAGATCCTACATATATGATTCGTGCTGTTCCAAGCAATGCATCTGACAATGTGTATTGCACACTTCTTGCTCAAAGTGCTGTGCATGGAGCGATGGCTGGTTACACTGGCTTTACAAGTGGTCTTGTGAACGGCAGACAAACTTACATACCCTACCATGTGAGTTACGAAATTTTTAGTAGTTCTCAGTTCATAAAAGAATAAAAAATAAAAAAATCAGTAGTTCTGATGTATTGATGATATCCTTTTTGCTGTTTGCTTCTCATGTTATTTCTGATCTTGAACTGCTCTTATCATCTGCTTCTTTTTTTCTTCATACGTTTTTAAGCCCAAACATTTTGATACACTCTTGCTTGGCCCATCTCCTTTCCTTCCTGTAGCTGTCACCACTATGCTCACATCTGTTCCATTCTTGTTTTCACATATCTGCTTCCATATTTTCTTTCTATCCCTCATTTATTACTTTTTTCTTCTGTTATTTTTGGATATTTATATACTTAGTTTGTTGATATCCATTTAGATATAAAATTATATTTATAAACACCAGGTTAAAGTTGTGAATCAAAACCTTTTATAGTTCTTTCCCTGTCTTTGGGAAGCATGCATTTCAAACATGTATCTACTGATATACATTTGTAATTTGATCTTTATGACCTCGTCAAATATTTATTATAATGGGTTATCCTTTTTGGATAACTGTGTCAATAATTAATTTTATTGCCGGAAAACACACAAGTTTGAGGGACATACCCCTGATAACTAATAATTCATTTCATAATCTTTATCTTTATCCCACCTCTCCCCCATCATATGTAAATAAATACTGAATGGAACATTAAGCTGCAAGTCATTTTGTTACTTAAATTCAAATTTTCTTTGATACTGAGTGGGTTTACTGTTGACGGTCTGCAGCGAATTACTGAAAAACAGAACAAGGTTGTCATAACAGATAGGATGTGGGCTAGGCTTCTGTCTTCAACAAATCAGCCTAGCTTTTGGTGCGGTAAAGATGTGATTGAAGACAAGAAAGAGGATATTGCTATAGTCAAGAAAGAAGGAGAACCAGAAAGTCAATTGATAAAGGATGGGAAATCAGATGACCTTGTGGCAAAGAAAGAGGTCAGCTCCATGTGATTGAGATTGATACCTAAATACCCTATAAGATTGTTACATCATTGCTTAGCATACAGTGATCTACTACCATTGCTTTCCTACCACATCTTCGTTATGTTAGATTAGTGATATTTAGAGGGTGAGTTTCGCCTTTAGTTTTATTCAAGTGTTTAGTAATGTTGACCTCTTGCTGAGGTCAAATAGTTTATGGTTGTGAATAATGTCTAAAGTTGAATGGAAAAACTTGGCTCATGCGATGAACTGTAGTGTATGATGACACGGTTATATATATCAAAATCATTTTTCCACTTGTGATTTTATTCTATATGAATCCCCCTGTAGAAATGTATATAATTTGTTGCCCAATATGGCTTGAAATGAGAAGCAAAACAGCATCAGAAGACCTCATCAAGTGTTTGTGGTGGCATTGTGGCAAGAGGGGGTTGTGAATAACATGAACAAGTTTAGGATGGTACTGTGCTTCATTTTCTCCTTTGTGGATGGTTAACTGCAGAACAGTTTGCTTTTGTTAAATCAAGGGCTTAACGTTCATCATCAATAATGAATTAAGGCAGTATATATTTCATTTTCTACTGTGGCAAACTATTGTGTGTGTTTTGAAATGAGAGGATGTGCTGTCAGGATTAAGTTGTTCTGAAAGTTTAAATTTCTCTTGCATTTAATTTAGGATTGTAGGTTTATTTTGATAGTAAATCCAGGTAAAGTTTTGGTAATTTTTTCAGAGCAGAACTCGTGCAATAGAGAAATGCAGATCTGAGCATGAATTAGAGAAACTCGGTGCTCAGACATTAAAGAAAAGTAGATCCGATCATATAATAGAGAAATGCAAATCCGGAAAACAGACTTCGACAAAAAGGTGGTTCAATTTGGCTCTATGCTGCGTTGTGCCTGACGAAAGTCAAGGATATCAGCATCCTAAAAGTAAAAGGCAAGGGAGCCGTGAATCAGAGAAAATTTGTTTAAAAAAGATCCAGCCAAGCCTGTAACACTAGTCAGGTTAAATGTTTAAAACTAACCTTAATGTTCTTCATTTTGGTATAACTGACCTTCCATTGCTGGTTAACTAGGTGTTTTCCCCCTTGTAGTTTCATTAGAAGCAAGTATGAAACGGATAAGAAAAAGTATCTTTTTGTTAATTTATACTAGAAAATAGCAATGTATTTCAAGTATGATAATAGGCTCAACTTATTTTATTTTCTTTCCTTTTACATCTTTTATCAAATACATAGTTATAGTGTTACTATTTATAGATGTCTCGTAATTTCCAATCAGAATTTAGAGTATTAGGTGTAATTACATAAATAAAAAAATAGATAAAATCACTCAGTTAATAATTTCTCATATTATGAAGGATGTAGAAAATATGAATTAAAATTAGGTGATTGATGATCTTAATATAACATGTTCAATATCATGGAGTGGCCTGGGAATCATACTTGCTCAAATATTCACTAGGCTAATGAGAGAGAAGTTATTAATGTAAATAGAGGGAATGCTGATGCTAAACACTTTGTTCACAAGTAACTATTAGATCATCAGTTATGCAGAATAGTATATATGATAAAATTGAATCCAATTAGTTGTAGCACTTGACATGAGAAATTTGCCTTTGCTGTACGCAAACATTCACCGACATGAATTTTGTAGTATCTCATTGGACAAATTTAGTACCTAATGTTACGGAAAGTAGATATATGGTTAATTATCCAACCCCAAGGACAGACGCATCTTGCTCAATACTACGAGTGGCTCACCCTCGAAGAACGCCGTGCTCTCAAGGGCGAAATCGTCCGCAAATGCCTTGCTCGCACAGAGCAACAGGTTTTCTCTCTAGTTTTCGTTTAATTACGTTAGAAAAACTCCCTAATTATTCAATAAAAGAAAAAGGATTCAATTTGCTGAATTTACAGTCTTATCTAATAGATTATAAATTGCGTTGCTAACCATTGTTTAATCCTATTTCGGGATTTCCAAAATTTGTTTGGAAAGAATAATTATAGATGCTTGTAGATTATAATTTTGATTTTTCTTATTTAGGGTTTATAAATTTTAAATTATGTCTGCTGATGTTTTCGTTTTGGATTCTCGATCAGAGTGTTCTTTTTTCGAGCATCCCAATTATAAAATTGTTTATGGGCGCTATGCATCATTATTTTTCTTGGTTGGGGTCGACAATGATGAAGAAAGTTCCTTTTGTTCTATGTTTTCCCCCTTCCTTTCGAAATTGTGCGAATGATGCTTTGCCTTAGAATTTTTGTGATGTCAGAATCAGAAAATCGACATAAATTATTCTCATTCAGAAATGCTTATTATGATTTATGAATCTTTATATATAACATGACAGTGCTACAATTCTTTATTTGGGGATTTTGCATATTACTTAGTATGGAATGATACTGAAGAGTATTAATTCTGAATAAGGTAAACATGAGATGGGAGTCTTAAGAATGTGTCGTGCTTCGAGCCAATGGATGATTTGGGTTGTAAATTGAGCACTCTGTAATTCCCTCTGTTTTTTTATGGTTATTGATTGCAAGTCCTCACTGTTCATTTTAATGTGTTCCTCAATATTCTTTCTACTTGCTTGCCATAGAATGAGCTTGCAATTTTGGAATTCGTACGTTTCTTAGTCGAATCATGGACCCCCATTTTGGCAATGAGGTAAGTCTTCTCATGTAATTTTGTGTTACAACAGTTCTCTCTCTGTTTTCCTCCATGTTGGTGGCTGAAATGTTTATTTCTTGTCCCCCGTGTGAGCTAGACATCATGTTCCAATTAGAAAAGGCACAAGCAAGTCTAGTATCCTTGCCCCCTTAAAATTAATGGACAAATCATCCTGAAAAGATAGTAGACAGTCATTTTGTTCTTGGATTTTGCATAGGTTTGCATTTTATATGCACAAAAATTATTCCTTCTTCCCATGGTAAATGAAAAACTTGGTATTGGACAATTGAGTTTTTTTCTTTTAGCTTGATGAGGTTAATCATCCTGTGAGTGATACATGCTTACGAAGAGTCTTGCTTACTGCAGCCACGGAAGTTCTGTTTGCAGTGGCATGTCTGATTTGCTTATATTCAATGCAATAATAAGTCTCAAAGAATGATTAGTTGAGATCCTGAGTAATGCATAAATGTAGGTTTTTGGTGTGTTAAACTAGCATTTTAAGGCAGAGAGATCTTCTTTGCAAATCTATTAACCAAACGAATACAAATAATTGAACTTACAATTATCGAATTATTTCACAATTTGCATTTTGTATACAAATGGACTGATCTAATCCTCAATCAACAAAATAATAACATTCCATACACTAGCTTTTAAATTCTGCAACTGGCCTTCACCAATTCTTAGAAATTTTCGTCACAAAATCATTATAGATCAAACTGCTGCTGGTCTCCCATCCTTTCTAGGATCGCTTACTGCAGTGAGTATTCCATGGAAAATTTGGGGATTATTGGAATCTTTAACATTTTTACGGCCCATGTCAACGGTGTTTTGAAGGGTTTGAACAACAAGCTGGACTATAGCTCCTCCTACCTTAGCCTCCAATTGATGTCCTTTTTCAGTCAAGAATTGCTTTGTTTCTTCAGCAAGCTCTATGTGATCACCATCAATCACTGTCCAGTTCTCATACTTGACAACATTAGGTATTAACTGCACAATCAAAGATAAATCAATTATGAAACAAAAAGGGATGAATAAGTTTAATCTCTTGAAACAGGTAAGCAACCTTATGATAGAGCCTTGGACTCTGAACTGCAGTTAAAGGATCCATCCCCAAGATAAAATGATTCAGAAAAACTTGTAGTACTGCTGGAATTATGTCCATTCCTCCACTACCACCTAAGACCCCAGCCAACTGGTTATCCTGCCATGTTTAGTTAAAGGTTAGAGAAAATGATACAACAATAGCATTTGTTGTTGATGTCTTATAAGCAAATTGGACCAATGAAGTTAAAACTACTACTTTCAAATTGAAAGAAGCTCTAACCCAGTGAGAAATGACACAGATAAGAAATATATTAAATTGTATAAAAGTTGTACCTTGGTGACAATGATGGGGGTCATGGAAGACAAGGGTCTTTTGTTGGACTCGATATAATTTGCTGGAGCAGGAGGAAGCATATCAGGGGTTATCTCCGTGGGCACTGAGAAGTCACCCATCTCATCGTTGAGCAGAATACCAGTAGATGGAGAAAGCACTCCAGCTCCAAAACCGTAATTTACAGTGGTTGTCATCGATACAGCATTGCGCTCGGCATCAACAATGCAGAAGTGGCTAGTTCCATGATCTCTAAGTTGACTCCACCTGCAAATTAAGGATTAAAATGCTTTAGAATTGTTACTTATTGACATTGATACAAATAATACTATTGGCAGATGGAGAAAGCTTTCCTTTCAATATGACCTGTTCATATAATATTCTGGTGGAAAAGTTGTATTGTCTACTATCCTTTTCTGAATCTGCTCAGCATAAGTTGGGGAAAGCATTTCAGACACATATTTCTTTATATCTACAAACTTAGGGTCGCCCAAGTTCACTCTGACAGCAAACATGTGTTTCAGTGCTTCAATTAAGCGATGTAGACCAACATTACCCTTTGCAGCATCAGAAGTTCCATAGCTATCAAAGATATTCAAGACCTGTTTAATATCAGAGATCAGATTAATTCGATTTACAATCACAACAAATGCAAGACCTATTATCCAAAAAGTCAGCAGTCAGCACGTTAACAAGTCCTATTCTCACATAACTTTCATTCATCAAACAGCAAAATCTCATTTGACCTGTCCAACTTACATAATAATATGATGATTCTGAACGACTCCAAATAAAAATATAATAAAGGAAGATGAAGGATATTACCCACCAGAGACAGCCCAAGCGTTCCACTTGAAGGAGGTGGCATCCCATACACAGTGTAGCCCATTGCATTTGCAGCCATTGCATCTTTTATCTCCACCTTGTAATTCTTTAAATCCTCCATTGTTAATATCCCACCAGCCTTCCTTATATCCTTCACCAACTGCTCACCAACAGTGCCATTATAAAAGGCTTGCGGCCCCTGTTCTGCTATTGCCTCCAGGCTCTGGGCTAGTTTCACATTGTAGCATCTATCACCCACTTGCAACAACTTCCCATTTGGTGCAAACACTTCCCGCAACCCAGGGTCACTCATGATTTTTTCTGCACCATGAGCTATTGCTAATCCAAGATAAGGAGCAACGATAAAGCCATCTCTAGCAAGTTTTATGGCAGACTGGAATAAATTCTTCCAAGCCAAACGTCCATGTTGTATCCAAGCTTTGTGCAGGCCAGCAATCTCACCCGGAACTCCAATTGAGAGTGGACCTGCATACTTGTCTTGAATGTTGTTTACATACATATTCTGGTTATGGACAATTAAATCACAAGAGTAATGAGATTATTCAAAATTTGTCGAACTTGACCTAAAAATGTCAAAACTTGTGTATTTTATATTTCAACTGAAATAGATGAGTATGAACCTTCGAAGCAGCTAAGGGAGCAGTTTCCCTCATGTCAAAAGCTTGAGCTTTCAAAGTTGATGAAGACCTGACAATCATGAAAGCTCCACCTCCTATCCCACTCGCCATTGGATTAACAACACCAACACATAATGCTGTTGCCACTGCAGCATCAACAGCATGCCCACCTTGTCTCAGCATTGATGCACCAATTTCAGAACATCGGCCATCATCAGCAGCAACAACACCTTGCTCTGACTCGACAATATCAGCATTATTAACTTTAATCCTCTGATAAAAAATGTTTCCTCCTCTGCGTACCCAGCTGGTTAAATCGCCTCCAAATATTAAGCCTATAACTAAAGTTCAAAGAGTGTACTTAGCATTGAATAGAATAATCAAAATACCACCAATTTAGTAAATATTTGTAAAAGCATTATGAAGCGACAATATTTGTAAATATTCCACCTTTATATTTGCATTCACAATAAACAATAATTAATTTTAACATTCCATTATGTTAATTACTGAAGATTAGTAATGTCTTTTACCAATGAATACCCAGCATTATTTTTAAAGTTTAGTCATTTGAAATTATTAAATATTTAAAATTTATTATAATATCTATTTTTTATGATATTAAATATTTAAAATTTATCATGATATCCATTTTTTTTTTATTTTATACTCAAAACTCAAATAAAAAATCAACCGAAAATTTGTAACAATCAACTATCCAAATGGTCATTACATAATAGAATTGGACTTCAATTAAAAACTAAAAAAATAATAAAAGAAATCAATGGGTTCGAATCTTCATTCTTAGCCTGGTAATTATGTTGAATTTTACAGTACAAATTGGAGAAATTATCGTTGACTCAACTCAAGCTATTAGTACCCAAAAAAAAAAAAAAAAAAGTGGGTCCCACTTACAATATTTACCGTTTAGGCTTAAACACCATCACAGCCCAAGAACAGATATTTTCAAATTAAAACTTATAATACAGATTATTCCGAATTATGAATGAATTAATCAGATATGAAGAATAAGAAGAGGAACTGACTTGAAATGACGAAGAAACCAAGAAAGAAATATGGTGCTTTCCGCTTCCAACTCTTATTATTATTAGCCGAAGCATTACCGTCTAATAGAGGAAATTCTAGGTTCTCTCGGATCATGATTCCTTTTCTGTGTTTCTGACTTCCACAGTAGAGAGATTGGTGTGTTAGGTGGGTTCTGTTTGGAGTGGTAAAATACAAGTAGGAGAGTGGCAACTTGGCATTTTATTTATATCAATTATCGATGATCGTAAAGGACGAAACTGTCCTCATTGGATTCGTATAAGTGGGTCCTACTGGAATGATTGGAATCTTTTAATTTGTCTGGTTATTTGGTTAAATTTTCAGAGATAATTACAATGGAATGGACTCGGTCTTTATTCTCGTTCGGCCATTAATATTGGCTTAAGGTTCAAATTGGCCCTTGTACTCTGTGGAGGTAGGATGTGCATGTTTTGCAAGTGTGTGATTTTGGTTGTGATTTTGATTGGATTACTGTTTGGATTTGGGGTTTTCTCACAAAACGAAGGATACAATTCATGTTGGTGTTGAATTTGATCTTAATTTCAATTTCAATGCTATGGGAAGGTGTTTCTGTAATTAAGATTCTTATCCTCTAATTCTTTTTTTTTTTTTTTTAAATAATTACTATTAAAATCTCTTGCTTCTTATTAGTCAGGTTATTTTCTCCTGATATGACCTCTCACTATTTATTTTTTCATTCACAAAATATAAATTGAGATTTTACTTTAAAAAAAATAAGTTCATTATCATTTGAATATTCAAGTATTAATTTATTTAATTTAATAATATATAATAATATTATAAACAGTTAGATTTTTTTTAGAGATTATCATTCATAATTAAAATAGTATATTTTAATCTAAAAAATATAAAATACATTAAGAAGTGTAATAAAATAACATTAATTCCTTTAAATATTTTCTAATTATATTGATATAGTATTAGAATTGACAGTTCACATTCTCTAATTTTGTTAACAGAGTATTAAAACGGATAATTCGACGATAAGCATGTTTTATTTGTTGTCTATTGATAATAAATCCTATATTTTAGAATAAATCCAGTTATTTTAATATTAATAATAAATTCAAAATCATGAAAATAAATTTAAAGACTATAAATAATATATATATAAAAAAAAAAGTATTTTTACAAGAGAAAAACATATTAATTTTATGAAATAATAACAAGTCTCATAAAAAAAATTCTGAAATGAGATTAAAAATAAGACGAATAAGAATAAACCTATGTCAAAAAGATACAGATTAATAATATAAGAATTTGTATTTATTGAATTAAAATATTTAAATAAAAATTAAGAAATGATTGTCTGTTAAAAGAAAAGATCTGCAATAGTTGAAAGAAAAAATTAAAAGAAAAATAAATAAATAAAGAGAGAGAGAGAGAGAGAGAGAGAGAGAGAGAGAGAGAGAGACAGCTGTAGACAGTTGGATTGTTGGATGCACCATTATATAATACAAAATAAAAAACATATATATTGTTTCAAATTCAATCTACATGTGCCGGACCAAATAAATTTGAATTTTATATTTTGCATTATTGTTATTATTCTAATTATCAACAAACGGGTCATTAATTAAAAAAAATTATATTATTTAATTAATCAACTAAAAAATTTTAATTATGACAAAATCTTCATTCAATTACAAATTTTATAACTAATTATTATTTATTTATAGCAATTTATGATTTTACTTTTATATCAAAATCATATGGCAAAATTTTTATTTTATTATAAATTTTATAAGTAGTTATCATCTATTTATAACAATTCGTGATTTTACTTTTATATCAAAATCACATTTAGCAATTTATTTATTAAATACCTCTTAATAATTAAGTGTTCAATAAAAAAAAAATCTCTACATCTGAAAAAAATTAATTATATTTTCCGTCATCTAATTTCACTTTTAATAGAAAAAAAATAATTTTTAACTATTAACTATCCTAATCCTCGAAAAATACAAATTTATTTTAATAAAGAAAATCAAATTTAAGTTTAAGCAATGTGATTAATGGTTGAATTTTTGAATAATGAATGACAAAGTTTAAATCTTACCGGTGATAAATTCTCATTCTCATTACATGTAAAGATGAACAAAATTGATGCTAACCCTCATAACATTAAATTACTTAAAAAACAGTTGACATGATTTACTAGTAAATTTGAATAAATATTTGATGTAATGGTTTATTATATTATATTCAATTAAAACGGGTCTGATTGTTTTAATTTCATTCAACCACGCAATTTAGATTCTAAATATCACACGCAAATAATATTTTACATCACAATGTTTGAATTCTTACAATCTGAACCTGTAGTTTGCAAATTTTTTAGTTATATTTGGTGAATGATCATCATCTCAACAAACCCGGTTGGTTTTGGAGGCTGGAGGGTAATTTCATTTGTACCACGAAATTTACGTACGCACATCATGTTATAAAATTATATAGACCAACATAAAAAATATATATTTATATTTTTACCATTCTATTAATTATTTATATTTGTAGAGAAAATCCTATTTAGGAGATAATTTTGTATATTATTAGCTTTCCTATTTAAGAGATAATTTAGGAGATAATTAGCTTTCTATTTAGGAGATAATTTTGTATATTATTAGCTTTCCTATTTAGGAGATAATTTAGGAGATAATTAGCTTTTCTATTTAGGAGATAATTTTGTATATTATTAGCTTTTCTATTTAGGAGATAATTAGCTTTTTTATTTAGGAGATAATTTTGTATATTATTAGGTTTCCTATTTTTGCTAGGTTAATGTGTATAAAAAGCCGACATTATTGTTTGGTAATAAAAATAAGAGGAATACAATTCTCTTTCAATTGTTCATATGGTATCAGAGCCTTTATTGCCATCATTTTTTGTTTGACGAATTATCTCACGGCCTTCATTACTGAATTTCAATATTTGTTGTCAACTTTGTTTCTAGGATTTTTCTATTCTCTAGTTTGGCCTTCATTGCCAAAGCCTATCATTTTTTCCTTTTATCTTAAACCTTTTTTCCCTTAAGCAAAATGTCAGAGACCGGAGAAAACACTTCCTTAATTACGTCTGAACAGTTAAACCGAAACCAACAACATGGAGATTTGCCGAGCATTCAAGCAATCTATAGATTGGATGGGACAAACTATCTCAAATGATCTCAACTTGTTCGCACAATTCTCAAAGGGAAAGGAAAAATAAGTCATCTCACAAGTGCAGCCCCTAAATCAGACGATTCTCGCCTTGAAACTTGGGAGGAAGAAGATTCAATGATAATGGCTTGGTTGTGGAATTCGATG
>CANXYC010918990.1:0-50642 GCA_948193065.1 Aleurites moluccanus | reverse complement strand
TATATATATATATATATATATATGATTTGAAAAAGAAAGGGAAAGGGAAGAAGTAGAGAGGGGACAAGGACAACTAATCAAAAACAAGAGAGAGAGAGAGAGAAGAGAGGTAGCTGCTAGCGTCATTTCACCGTCGTCTAAGTTCTAGTAGGCGACATGCGCTAGTTGTCACATCTCAATTTTGGAACATGACGGTTCTAAGATGTAGGAATAGCATAAGGCTACCGACACTCGTAAAACTCTTCTATAACCTGTAAATATCACCTACTATAGCATATATATATCCATATAATCAGTCTATCTGTCATCATCTGTGATCATATCTGATCTCAACACATCTCATATATATTAAATATCAGTAACTAATAAAATTACAAACTATACTAAGTATAGTCATCCCAATAATTTACCTATCCATGAAGCATCTAAAATATATACAAGGAATATATACAAATTCAATATTTATATTATTATAACAAAGCTGGTTCCACTGATGAAGAAATATTGGACCAACTCTATTCCTGACCTGAAAAGATAAAACCACTAAAAATGTGAGTATTTTCATACTCAGTGAGTCAATATATATATTATCATACATTAAGCTAGGTAGGAAACAATAAATGAACAGTATTAACAATTGACTCATGGATAGCACATTAAAGGACCAAATCAAAAGAAATAGTTTATAGACATCAAATATAGATGCCTAGGCACTGGAAGAAAATAATAATCATGTATATATAATAGATACTGAGTCATGAAACGCATATCATTATCAATATAACATATAAATAGCATAAGGTAGATCAGACCTTATGGCCAGGATCATAACCCTTCCTAGCTAAGGTATCACTGGAATTTCATTGTACACAATGCTGATGATATTCACCCACTATCCCATCAGTTAGGTAGCTCTGTCATACAAACATTAGAATATGCTAAATATAGTAAATAAAATACCAAATAGGCAAGAAAATCAATAAGGCTCAATTTCTATAACTTTAGTATAATTGAGCTGTTTAGGCAAGTAAACACATATAGGATCGTTATAGTATAGGAAAAATGCACAAAAGTCATTCATGATACAAGTTCAAAATATGTCAAAAAGATACATTTACACTGTAACAAAGAAAGTTACCAATTTTAGCAAATTTGGTAACAATTAGTTTCTTAGAGAAATTAACAAAGGTCATTTCGTCGAGCACTTGGTATGCATCATTTTATGACTAAATAAATATAGTTTTGGGATACAATGATCAAAAGTCAAAGTTTACAATTCAAGTCCCAATGGCAACAAACACAAAGGCATTATCAAATAGGATTTATATACATCAATAAACAATATAATCGGAGCTTGAATTCAAGGAAAATTCAAAAAAATCTCAAATGAAACACTTTAGACAAAAAGTTGCAGGAATGTAAATGGATTCAAATTAATTAAATAAAGGTTTAAACATGCATAATAATATACATATAATTCACCAAAACCGACGAATCGATCGTTTATGCAATAAAACACCGATTTGTCTATAACAGGCAAAAGCAGTGTTCTTCGATTTTCTTTGATTCTACAATTAATTTTACCACATATTTAGCCTTAAATGGATGCTAACTAACATATTTAAACATTAATTGGAATTATGGAATCCTATACAGAAAATTCATTTCAAACATAAACTTAGTTTTAGATTTTCTCCAATTTCGATCCAATCTTGAAATATATTGTTCTAATCATGTTTATAATAACTTATGTAGCTTAAATGAATCAAAAGAATGAAGAAAATATCATCCTCACCTGAATTCAAGTTGTGGCCGAAATATAGGTTGAATGGTTCTTCAATTTCTAACTTGAATTTCTTAGAATTTTCGATAGAAACTAGCTTAATCAGTAGTTTAACTGAGTTTTTATCGATTTTTCTTGAAGTTTGGATGAATTTGGTGGAGTTTTGGAGGAGGAGGAGACTTGGCTGTAACAATGGAGGAAGGAGGAGAATTTTTTTATTTTTGGAGAATTAGATGGCTATTTATATTAATTAACTTTCAGCTAATTTGATTTTTTTCCCCAACACTTCTCGTATTTGCATTTTGAACCCGAAACTTATAACTATTTATCTTTTTGTCCCATTTCAATTCTAAAATAATATTTCTTATATTTCTCCAGCTTATGAGTCTAATGGTGATATTAAAAATTTAAAATTTCGAACCCGTTCATTAATCATAACCTCGACGTGCTTCCCTATCCATCGGGCCGATATTTAGCGATTTGTCAAATCGCACAAGTATGATGTTCTAATGTCTAAATCAACTTTATTTATGCTTAAATAATATATATTTAAAGTTATATAAATAAAATTTGAGGGTGTTACACTGGCCTAGGGGAGAGGTCGTCGGAAGATTGACTAGCCACCATAATCTAACCACCGTGTGTCGTCCGGTGGAGCTGCACTCGCTATCCGATCATCTTACCAATGGTTCAGTTTTTCAGCCATTTCAGGCTATTTTCGGCCTCCTTTTCCTTTGGTTTTTGCTCCATTGGACTCCCCTCGAAGTCAACTTTCCAATTGTACTTATGTTACCTCGATCACCTATGTATTTTTTAGACAACTGCGATTTAGTATTTCAAGTGTCTTCCTTGCTGTGGGTCAGAGGACACTCTAAGAAGAGTCAGTTGGTTTGACAGTCGTCAAGTTTGTGAGTGATACTTTCTAATATATTTTCTTATTTTTCATGAATATATATTTAATTGTGTGAGTATATATATATAATTATATAATCATGCATTAACATTATTAATTGAATAGGGACATATATGTATGTATGATTTATCATTATTTATATTGCATATTACGTGTGTTTGTTGGATGTGATTATGATGACATATGATCACATAGAGTATTGATTATGGATATGATTTTGATTTGATAAGCTATGATTAGTGTATGGTGATTTGGGGCTTGTTCATAGTCTGGCGCCGCTGCTAGTCTGGTCGACATTGCCTGGTTAAATCTAGTGACGGCTGAGATGTAATATATTAAATTTAAGATACAATATTGGACTAAAAAAGTCAGGTATAGGGGGATTGACTTCCTAACATAAATTTTAGGGTTGTTCTTGTTGACTAATTATCATTCATGTTTGATTATATGATTATTTGTCTGTATGACACGTTGCATAAATATTTTTCTTAATAGAATCATTAGATGACATCTGATGAGTATATTATATAGTATCATTTATTGAGTCGAACGCTTACTTGTGTTTATTTATTTTTTCTAGTTTGCAGGTGAGTGTCAGGAGTTGGATTATTATCGAGTTGTTCCTGCCATTTTTCATTTGGTAATAAAAGTTGTGTATTTTATTTTATTTTCATTTTGTATTGTAAATTTATAGTTTTCTATTATTATTTTTGTGTTGGTGTTGTTGTTCCTATTTTAATTCTTTAAAAGTTTGAGTTGTTTAATTTGAAGATAATTGGGTTTTCTTGTTTGATTGTCAAGTAAAATTATTTTGTTAATGACAATAATATGATGGATATGATAATTTTGATGGGTAGTGATTTAATTTGGATTTGGATTCAAATTCTGCTTAACTAATGGGTCAAAATCTTGATTTTTATGACAATACAATTATTATTTAATATTTTTATCGTTTAGTGTAATGTTAGGCTAACAATATATCCTAAAAATTTTATATTTTTTTTATTTTTTAATGTCGGTTACGTATTTTTAGATTCAGACAATAATTTAAACATTTTAAAATTTAGATATAGTAGTATATGGTATAATTATTGATTTGTTAAATTTTAATTTATTGAACCTTTAGTTTTTTTTTTTATTTAACAACCACATGAGAGTTTAAATGTCAAAATAGAAATGGAGTTATTTTTTTTATTATTCGAGTTATGAGGTTTAGATATGAATTTTAATAAAGCTTATATATTTACTTAAGTATAGATATTTTTCTAAATTTGTACTTTTTATTTTAAAAAATTATTAAATGAGATGATAACATGATTTTTTTTTCTACCTAATATTCTCTTGACAAAGAATATTGAATTTTATTGCAAAATTATATATTGACTCTCTCCCGCAGGAGCATCACTTTACCCGTTACCAGCCCATAGTCCATCCTTTGATAGAAAAAAATTGAGCAAAGCTTTTTCTCTTTTTTTTCTAGGCCATGTTTGGAAGCAATTAGATAGTTGACGGTAAATTTGTGTGAACTGTAATAAGTTCATCTATTTGATACAGTCAAAGATAAATTATTCGCACTACGACTAAAAAATTTTATAAATTAAAAAAAAAACGGTGTTAGTGTTACAGCCTTTTATTAAACGTGTCAACATTCTTTTTTCATAAATATATCCTTTATTTTTTTCTTCCTTATTAATTGTGAAAATCTTGTTATTTCTTTTTTCTCTCTCAATTATTATTTATATATTTTTCCTCTCTATCTCTATTATTTGAAGAGTTTTTTTTTTTTTTAATATTTTCACTTTAGTAATAACAATTTACGATAAAATCATGATTTTTAAAATCGAATCAGACTGGTTGATTGAATTAAAAAAATTGAGAATCGAATAAGAATCAGTTCGATCAGTCTTTATTTACTTGTCCTCAAAAAATTAGTGAACCGATTGAACTTGATTATTTTTTCGATTCGAGTAGGTTAAATTTTTTATTTATTATTATTATTTTAATTTTTAATTAAAACAACGTCGTTTTTATAAGTAAAAATAACGCCGTTTTGATTTTAAAAAAATTAAGAAAATCATGCATGTTATCCCATTGCGTGAGTAGATGTTTGAGTAAGTGAATATTCATAACTTATTATATATATAACTTTTAATTTAATATGATTGGATTGACACCATAAAAAATATAATTTTATATAAATTTTTAATTTAACCATAATTATATTATATTTATTTTCATCATACATATAATAAATGTAAATTATATATACATATATATGTATACCAGTTTTTTATGATTTAATCGGTTTAATTTCGATCGAATCTTTAATTCTTTGACTTTTTTTCATCATCGGTTCTTTAATCGGTTTGATTTTGAAAATATTGGATAAAATGATGGCTTTTAAATACTCAAATGTAAATTTTTTTTAAAAATTTCAAATAAAAAATCTAATATTTTATTGAAATAAAATAATTCTTATAACTTGTTATATAAGGCATTAAAAAAATATGAAAAAAAGCGACAAAATTTATGAGGCTCTATTTTCTATGTCATTTATTTTTTAATAATATATTTCTTTCATTTCTTTTATGTATTTTAAAAATTTATATATTTATATTTTTAATTATAATTTAAAATTTTTAAAATAATATTTATTCAATTTTTTTTTGTTTTATTTTTATAATATTTAATTAGAATATACTAATTTAATTTAAAATAAAATTAATGATATAAAGTTAAATAAGTCATTTAAATTTAAT
The DNA here is from genome assembly GCA_948193065.1 of Aleurites moluccanus. NCBI lineage: Eukaryota > Viridiplantae > Streptophyta > Magnoliopsida > Malpighiales > Euphorbiaceae > Aleurites > Aleurites moluccanus. The sequence continues at coordinate 45,187 of CANXYC010918990.1, read as the reverse complement.
TAATAAGTATTTTAATTTATATGTAAAATTTTAAACGATAAATAAAAAGAAACGGACAGAGTAATTTAACTATGATATTTACAATTTTCTTTGTCGTGAATTAATATGGATTATAAATTATTTATAAGTATTTTTTTTTTCTTTTGACAATATATAAAATTTAAGTAATGTACTAAATTAAAAGGTCCAAAATTATTTAATAAATATAAAATTATATAATTTGAAATTTTATAATTATAGTTCATAAACACGCTATAAATATCGTAATTTCATAAAAAACAAAAGTATTTATAAATATAAAAATAAGTTACTAAAATATGAAAAAATTAATTGAGTCAATAGCAAAAGATATTTGAGGAATATTTATTATAAATTAAAGATAATTATAAAAAAAATAAAAAAAATGCAAAAATAGGATGAAATTTTTAAATGTAGTTTATGAGTAATATTTTCATTTTGTTAAGAAAAGAAGATAAAGTGAAGTATTATATTTAACCATTACTCATTTTTTAATTTACATATTATTCAATAAAGAATTAAATAAAACATTAAATAATTACATAATACTCCCTCTGTCCGAAAAAAATAAACTCACTTTCTTTTTTCATCCGTTCGGAATTATAGTCCATTTAAAAAAAATAATTAATATATTAATTTACTAATATATTTTTATTTAATATTTTACTACACCATATTTTTAACAACAAATAATTAATTAAATATTAAACTAAACAACACATATATGTTAAAATTAAATGAAATTTTAATGGTAAAAAAATTTTATTGAAAATTTGAAAGTTAAAATTTTGTAAATGTGAAATTTAATATTAAATGAAATTTTATTAGTAATGAAATTTTATTAATTTATATAATTAATATTAAAAAATTAAATAATAATTATTTATTAATATAAATGAAAAGTATTTATGAAAAATATGAAGTAAAAATCATTATTTTAATTAAATTAATCATTTTTTTAATATGTGTGAAAATAAAAATAGATCTATCCTTTCCGAATGGAGGGAGGATATAATTTATACTGAATTTTTTTTTTTTTTTTTTTTGTACTTTGTATAAAATATTAGAATTTTTTATTTGAAAATTTTAAAAAATTTACCATTTAAGTATTTTAAAAGTCATCTTTTTATCATAAATCATTATTATTAAAGTAAAAATTTAAAAAAATAAAATCATTATTATTAAAGTAAACAATTTTAAAAATAAACTCTTCAACTAACAATTTTAAAAATAAACTCTTCAACTTTCAAATAATAATGAAAAGAGAGAGAGAAAATATATAAATAATAATTGTGAGAGAAAAAAGAAATAAAAGGGTTTTTCAAAATTAATAGTCTATTTATGAAAAAAAATATTAATATATTTAATAAATTGTGGTGACAATTTTTTTAATTGTAACTATAACATCACCTTTAAAAAAATTATTTTTTATGATATAATCTCAAGAATCGAACAAAATTCAATGAGAAAAAATAAACTCTCTTCTCCCTTAAACCAACCCTTGGAATTAGCAAAGGCTCTTCTTTCTAATGGATTGTTCGGTACATTTGCAATAATTATAATAATAATCACTTGTATTGCAATTTATGAAGTAATATATAAAAACTGCCTTTACAAAAATTTTAATAAAACAAATAAATGTGAATTCATTTGCTAAATTTCACTAAAAAAATTCTTTAAATTATTTTTTGGTATATACGGAATTTATTTATAAATTATAAAATTGAAATTATATAAGTAAAATAAATATTTTATTTTATTTTTATATGAAAAGGTTCAATAAATTTTATGCAATTTTATAAAATTTATTTTTTTTATAGCATAAAACATATGATCACTGAACATCTCAACTTAGTAACAATAACAACAATCACAATTTATGCTTATTTAACAAGCATTGGGAGATTTAAGGTTCTCAATAAATAATATATCTTAGTAACTTAATTAATAATTAATGAAGTAATTAAGTTAATTTAGGGGAGGTAATACATGGAATTAGGCAATTTGAATGTTCTTTTAGCATAGGGGAGACCTTCAAGACTGCTCCATTGATCTCCTATGATTCCCCATATACGATATCCTTCATCCATCAATTTTTGTCTTGCTTGGGATTTGTATTCTTGCACTTTCATCATCTCATCTTCAAGACCCCTGTTTTTACAATTAAATATATGATATCTTTTATGAAACAAATCAAATATAATCAATTTGCTTTAGGTTTAAACCAATGTTTATGCATGCATTCAGAATATATATTAAATTTTTGTTTAGTATTTATCATTCCAATGTTGCATTAGCAATGTTTTCCTTTTTAAATTTTTTTTTTCTTCAGTTAATATTTAAATTTAAAATTTTATAAGTTTGGAAAAAATTCTAGTATTATTAAATTAAAAATTTATTGATTTTGATATGCGTTTTAAAATTATAAGATTTATTTAAAAATAAAAAATATTTGGATTCTTATGATTAGTATTAATTAGATTGTGATAAAGTTTTAATTGAATTGATAATATTTTATCAATTTTTCTAATGAGTGACTTCTAGATACTCATTAAAAGTAGTTATTTTAGATAAAATATAGTGATAAACAGTTATATTAAAGAAATATAAATAAATTAATATAAAAACGAGTTAGATGATAAAAAAAAAAAAGAAATTTTGATAAAATTGTATTTCGTTATAATCACTATCATTTCAAGTGATAAGTCAAAATTATTATTTTTCATTTATTTATTTTATTCTAAAATTTATTTATTTAATATTATTTAAATTTTTAATTTTTAAAAATATTTGTTAAAAAAATCGATATTTTATTAATTAAATGTATAATATTAAAGAAAAAAATGCAAAAAACAAAATATTCCCAAAAAAAATGCAAAAAACAAAATATTCCCAAAACATCCATTATAATATACTGATAATGGTAAATGGACATAGACATATACCTTAATAAGAGACTAGACCATCCATGATAACCAACATTGATGAGATTGTCCACAGTAGCAGATCTTAGGGTTTCACTTCTTGAGGAGACAAGGAAGATTTTGATCCCTTTATCTTTGATCTCATGGAAGAGCTTTAGGGTATGCTCTAGTGCTGGTGCCTTTGTTTGTTTCATCCATTCTTCCAATAAGCTTTTATTCAACTTCTCTCCCCTATTGTTTCATTTTCATTATATTTTAATTTCAAATAGGCATAGCAAATTAAACATGCAAATAAAGTAAAATATATTAATTAATTAATTATATAATTTATTTAAAAATTTGATAGTATAAATTAATAGAGCTTTAAATGTTTCTTTCAATTATTTATAATGATTAAAATATCTTTATAAATTAATCTCATTAATTTTTTTTTTCAGTAGAGTCAAGTCTCATAAAAAATGTCAAGTGATATATTAGAATGATTAACGATTTATATATAAAAAAAAAGTTTTTAATTCAATGATACTGAAATTATTTTCGAAATAATAAAATTTTGAGTTTAAATTTTAATATAAATTAAATTTATTAAAAACTATAAAATTTCAAATTTAAATGTAGCCAAAGCTAAATTTACTAAAAAAATAGGAAAAGAATAGCGCATTATTCCAATAATGCTGAATCTCTAGCACCAAAGTGATCAAGCCCCCTCACCCCTCAGTGGCAAATAATTGCACTGATTAGAAGTTTCAAAATTTATAAACATTACCTACAAGCTACAGATTGCTAATTTGTTAAGCAAGATGTTCTTTTCAGCCTTCCCTTTTGAACCCTTCCGTTGTGAATAACAAAGCTCATATTGGTGAGCTGTTTTGGGCTAAATTTGAATCATTAAAATAGTAATTTCGATCATCACGTCTCTTTACTTATTTTTTATATGTTTTATTTTTTATTTTATATATTTTTTATACGTAATGTTAATTATAAAAAAATTTTAAAAAATAAGTAATATTACGAATAAAAAAATATTAAAAAAAATATAATCCATAAATAGAAAGATGATCGGAATTATTAAAATAGTATCCAGAAATAGGAATTTTGGCCCCACTTCCCTAAGTTGGCCTCAACTTTATTTTTCTTTTCTATTAAGAATATTTAAAGTGGAATTTGCTATAAACTGCAATCATTCTTTTTCTTTTCTTTTTTTTTTTTTTTTTTTTTTTCCAACCTATTCACAAGAAAAGGGAAAAAAAAATAAAAGGAAAAGAAAAGGGAATCACACCCCTAAGAAACAAGCAAGAGGTGAACCAAAACAGAACCTGATCAGTCCTTTGGAGATGGATCTGATCTGAAAATTGACATTTGCCCATTTAGATAGACCATAAGTAGATTCATAATTATAAACTTGCAAACTTTTTTGAGGCATAATTCGTGCTAAATGCTACATGAAGGTGAGTCTCAGAGTCTACCCCAAATGTACATAATTTGAAGCCTATCTTGCTTGAAATGCAGCACTAACTAGTAAGCAACTTAATTGTTTTTTTATCTCCTAATTAAAATATTTAAAATTATATCTATAATTATATATTATAAGATAGATAAGCGATCATTATAATAATATATTTAATTTCTTTCTACGGAATTAATAAACTAAAAAAAAGCATCACAATATTAATATTTAAATTTCAATACATAGAGATATATAAAATAAAAATTATGATATATTTAAAATTTAGATTAATAATAAAAATACTAACCCAAAATTATGTTTCTTGTAGAAAGGTATGGTGGACAAAAGGGTATCATCAACATCAAAAATCCAAGCATCTTTACCATCACCTTCCAAATTACAACAAGAACAACTACTAAGGTAGAGTTTAACCTCTTCAATGGCTCTTTCTGAATCTGCCTCATATTGAGAAGATGTCATATAATGTTTGATATAAGCAATACATTCTTCAGGCACAACCTCAAAACCCCTAATATTGTTTAGCTCAACATTAATTCTCCAACTCTCACAATAATTCTTCAAATTAGACTCTAACCCATAATTATTTCTCCTTTTTAGATTCAAAATGTTCCAATCTGCTGCTACAGGCCCAATGCAAAGGCTTATCAAAGCCAATGTGAAAACTATGTTTTTTCCCATTTTTTCACACAACAATAGAGAGAATGAAAGAGAGAAACAGAGTAATGTTTATTTTTAGTAGATAGGAAGTGATTATAAATTTAAATTTAAATCTAAAGAAGTTGATGAAGGAGAGCATAATTGGTCACATGGGTGTGTGGGGTACATAGGACATGTTCTTGCTTTGAAATTAATACAACTTGCAATATAAAAAATGTTGATTGATTGTAAATAAGTTTGATTAATGGATATAAGGACAAATCTGTCAAAGAAATTACCAATTCTTTTCATGTTTCACAGCTCATATAGTTTTTCTTTTCCTATCTTTTCTTTTATTTGAATGTATTGAAGTTAATTTCAATGCCATAAAATTGCAAGTTAAAAGTTGAATTAGAATCCAATTTAAGAAAAAAAAAATTATTTTATCAAGTGATAAGAGTTAACACTTAGCAACATTTTCCACTTTATCATTAACAATTTACATTAATTTTTGCTTCAAATTAATTGTTATTTAATTTATCATAATTAAGATATAACTTATTAGACAACAGCAATTCAAAATTTATCAAAGGAGAATTACAGATTTGAAGATATTTAACTTAAATAATACTTTCAAAAAAAATAAAAAATTAAAACAATATTATTGTCAGCTTCATTATTAGATTAAGACTTTAATTGAATTTGAAATTTTTATTATAATTTATTTGGTATTAAAATAAATTTTATATTTTTATATTAATTTAAAAACATGCATTTTATTTTCATAAATTTAATTTATGGAATTACATAAACTTATTAAATCAAATTCTAATATTTTTAAATTTATTTACATCTAACAATAATAATAAATACATCACTTGATTTAATCATGTAATGTAAATGACTTCTAAGCAATACTCTTAGAAATGACAATTAATCTTAGTTGGTTGATTAATCATAATTTTGTCCACAATTCTTGCCGGCAAACACGGCTTCTTTTTGTTTTTTTTTATAAAAAAATCTTTAATTCATGTAATAATAAGATACCATCCCATAAAATTAATTGAAAAAATTATAGTCAAAATAATATTAAAAGAGTTTTATTTCTAAATTTTATTAATTAAATTATCAAAATAATAATATTCAATTTAATAATTATAATTAATATATTAACGAAAAATATACTCTATTCGATATTAATATTAAGTTATTTTTTTAATTCGATAGATTAAAATCAAACAAAAATTTCTTTCCATACAGGAAAAATAAATAAATTTTCACATAAAAAGATAAACAAACCTACATAAAAAAAAAATAATTGAAACTCCTGATTGAAAAATTCGTAAATAAAATTAACATAAATATAAATAAATAAATTTAAATCTAACATCATATCTTATTCAAAATAAAATAGATACTGTAATATTTTTTCCAAGTATATACTGCAGTTTTTTTTTTCTTTTGGTACTTTTTGTGTATAATTTTTTATTTTATATTAAAAAAAACAATTTTCCATAGATCTATGTTTATTAACTATTTTCAAATTGTGGTAAATTTTTTTTATTTAATTAATATTTAATTAAAAAAACAATCAATCAATTGGTATTTTAATTTAATAATAAAGTGAGATCACTTTAATAATCAACATTAAAATTTGTAATCAAGGTGTATATCACATGAAATATTCATATAATTAATTAACATTATTATTGTAATAGTTGATTTATTTTAATAGAGTAAGATAATGAATAATTAAATAAACCTATTGAGGTGTGCATCTCATGTATGATCATTATTATTATTTTGAAAATGATGCATTATTAATATTATTGTTGTTCATCATTATATATAATAAATAATTGAATCTGACATTTTTCTTTCATAAGCATAATGATTATATGTAGCTGGGATGGTTGACATTTTCTTTTTTTTTTTGGGGGGGAACATATTTAAAAAAAAAAAAATAGTACTCACCACTATTATTATTATTATTTTATGAGAATTAATAAGTTAATTATGAGTTTAAATTTTATAAAGTTAATTAAGAAAATATTTTACATTTAATTTTATTTATAATTGATTCTATCTCAGTGTATAATTTAGAAATTTTTCTCAATTTATATATAAATTTAAATATAACTTCATTTAATTCAAATTAGAGATCATCAATATTAATTACTATAGGAAAAAGAAAGTTTATGTAAAACCATGTGTTATTAACAATTAAATTTTAGGAATGGTAGGGAATTTTGACAGATTAAGGAAATAATTAATTCATGTAAAAATATATGAAGAGAGTAAAAAGAGAGAAGAAAACAAAAGGAAAATCATCAAACTATAAACATTCTACTGAACCTTAATTTACTTTTTTTTTTCTATTTTTTTTTAATCCAACACTCATGAAATAAGTTGAAAATGTATATTTTGGTTATTATGAACAGTTTAAGTCAGTTACTCAATTTAACTTTAATTTTAAAATTAATTAAAATCAAATTATATAAATTTTTTATTTGGATGATATCTTTTAATAATTATAATACATCTTAATTATATTATATAAATTAATTATTAATAATTATAATACTTTTAAATTATATTATCTTAATTAATTAATTTTTTTAATGAGTGCCTTAAAGACTCTCGTTAAGAATTAAAAAATAAATTGAAAAATAAAATAAATAAATAAAAAATAAAAATTTTATTTTATCAATTAGAATACAGTGATTATAACGAAATACAACTCTATCAATATCTTATTTTTTTTTCTCATTTAATTTATTTTTTATATTAATTTATTTATATTTTTTTAATATAATTATTTTATAATTATATCTTATTTAAAATAATTACTTTTAACTAGAGGTACACATTAAAAAATTCAAATCTTTCTGTCTTCTATCACCATATATCAATTTTTCTAATAAAAAACTCTCTAAATCTCCTTTTTATTTACTCAAATCATTTTAATGTCCATTTTTTAATCTTGTCATGAGCAGTTTTCAAGAACGAAATTCATTCCAATTATAACGTTTGAGAATTACAAACTTAAAAATAACTTATCCTTTTCCTTTAAAATAAATAAATAAATAACTTATCCTTTTCCTTTAAAATTTTTTAATTATAAGCTATAATTGTCTGGGTCGGTGGGATTCTTTATATATGTGGTTTTCATGACTCTCATTACATTAATTAATAATTAATGAATAATTATAATTAAAAAAAAAAAACTCTAACTGAAGCTTTTTTCATCACTAATGTTCTTAAAAGAGTACTAAAAAAAAACAATGTAATTGACAAAAAATAAAAACAAAGAGTTTATATTGAATAAATCACTATTTATTTAATATTTAGCAACCAATTTGAAAGTGTATAACATTATTCTAGAATATCCTTTGAGGCCAACTTATACATAAATTGGCTCTTTTTTCTTTTTTTAATGGCGACTAGTAAGCTCAACTAGCAAAGAATAAGAGGAAATAGTGCAACAAAATCCAGAAATAGATCATGCATTTAATATATGTTTGCAAACCAGGATGGCTAATGCACTGTAATTTGCACCAAATAATCTGGAAAACTTTATGGGAGGGGGAAAGAGGTTCAAAAATTTATTCCTGCAAGATCAATATCTCCTTCACCCCTCAGAAACAAAAAGGAAACCTGTGAAAAAAGAAAAATGCAGCAAAATAATGTAGAACAGTTGAAAACAAGTGCAAAAATTTTGTACACACTGCAGGAGATAAAATCATAAAACGATATGGCTCGAAGCTATACAACCCGCCATATACAGTTTGCAGTAAACCAAAGTAGCATAACATTAACTATAATTCCAAGCAATTGGTGATAGATTATTAAGATAATACCCCCCCAAAATCTTAAGACGACCTTGTTTATGTGCCAAATGGTCCTGTGAAGCAACTGATATCAACCAGATGACTTATTGCTGAAGAAGAAAAAAGCTTCATTGAGAACCTTTCGGTGGGAGATGGAAACGGTAGATACCATCATCAAAGTTAAGAGAATAGCTGTGAATATCATAGCTGTACCTTACAGTTCTCCTTTGCCACCCCAAAGCTTGCTTCCACCGTGTCCTCAACTTCCATAACAGCTGCCTAAAGACTTGAGATCCATAGCAGCAAATTAACGACACTTGAGATCCATAGCAGTAATTAAATGACACTCGACTTTTTCCATTACCTAGTGTAATCGTAGAGTCTGTGCTTGCAATTCTCTTCCCCCACTTCAGGAACTGGTTTTTCTTTATACTCTGCACACCTGAAATTTTCATTGCTAGTTTCTTTCTCAACTCTAATTTGTATTAATCCAAGGAGAGCTTATATCACAAGATGCAATTTAAAACCAAAAGCATAACAGAAAACTACAAGTTGAGAGCTTTCAAGTATCAATACCATAAGCAAGAAACACAATCAATGACATCAGATGTCATTCTCCATTTAGTGGATACCAAAAAACATTATCATCAAAGGGAACATTCAACTTTGCTTATACCACTAACCTTGTTGGGTCCCAATGCAGAGAAAGGAATGAGACAGGCAACTAATGATGTAATGTCAAAAGATGACTTGCACTTTTTACTCTAGCCAGTCTTCCAAAAAGTAGCTAGTGTTTATCTGCTTCTGGTTTTCCTTCTGTTTTACTCATGGTTGGTAAAGTTTCCAGGCAAGCATCCATAAAGAAAAAAGTATGATGAGGTTTACCCTAACATAAAGATTAACACCGCCCATACCTAAAGGATGAGAGAGACCTATAAAATCACATTCATATGCTTGAGAACTTTATGGCTTTTTCAATTCATAGCTGGCTTGCCTCACACTTTATATGGAAAGGGGACCACAAAGATTGAAAAAATATTTTTGTGTCATGGATAATCCGATGCATCATAAAAATGAAAAAGAAAAAATCATGTCACATGATATTCAGATGAATAGTTTTTCTTGCATAAGCAAGTGAAATCAGGAGGGTAAGTGATCATAAAGAAAAAAATTACAGGCAGAATTTAGCACAAACAAAAATGAACACATGATGGAAAGAGCTATTCAAAATTCTCAAACCACCTTGAAATGCTGATTCCCTGTAAATCCATATAGAAAAATTTATATTTTGGCTTTACACAGGCATCAAAATCCCCAGATATGAAAGCCAACCACCATTTCACAAAGAAAGAATAAGAGAAAGCATGAGTTATATTTGGTCCATTAGGATCAGTATTCAAACTAATATTCAACATACAGAATCATGTCACAGCTTGAACTACTTGCAAGAAAATTTTGAAATGATTTCAAAGGAAATAAATGAAACACAATACAAGAATTACGTCTAAATTTTATAAGAAAAACAGCTCCTTGTATGAAACCAGAAATTCACTTGGTTACAAGTCAAAAAGTTTATGCCGGCAAAAATCTAGGAATTCTAATTATGTATTTGTTTGGATGTGCACCAGTCCCACCACTGCAATCTTCACCGTTGAAATTATCTTTGTGAAATCTAAAAAGGGTCTGTCAGTTACAAATTGGCCTGCATGTAAATGCAGCTTTCTATTTCTAGACAACCAAATCAAAGTAAGAATAAAAACATTACATATATGTATTTATCAGTAAATTACCTCGTCTTTCAATATCCATTTGTTTTTCTTTACAATAACAATAAGACCTGAAAAAATAAAAATACTGCCAGAAAAGGGTACAAAGAAAAGAGAACATATATAGCATATTATCCACGATAAATAATAAACAGAAAGTCACATGGCAAGAAAAGTAGAGAGGTTCTCACCAATGTGAACATGGTAGCGCTCAAACTTTCAAGCCCTATTAGCACCATACATTACATGAGAGCCACAAACGTGAAAAATGTAAAGACACCAAATTCTCTCAGCTAGTTGACCTGGACATTCATCAGACAAAGTGGCTGTAAGATTTAAGAAAAAGAAATACTCAGTTATCGCTAATTCTAAAGCACGCATTATTCCAACAAAACCACAACTAAACAACAATATATTCAAAAAGGAATATTATTGAATGCCCATGTTTATCACTGCATAAGTGCAACCATGCTTCCAGCACTTATCTGTGTCAAGGAATTCTATTAATTATAGCGACCTCTTAGATTGAAAACCTAGTTTTTCTCTATTTCCCTCTAGGACCTGAAACATAGTGTTCATATAGTAATGACCACACTAACTCTAATTATAAAAATTGAATGGAAGAATTTCCACTTGTTCATTGCCCATGGTTGAGGCAAACTTCTTCATATGAAGATACTTGTACAGTTTTACAATCTATTTTCCACATCTTCTTGCATAAGCGAAGTTACTCATCAACCATAAAAAGTGAGCATGAGAAGTACTTTGAAAGATGATCCATACTAGCTTTGCTTAAATTTTCAAATTTATCCAAATATTTTAATTTTTCAAATTTACCTCCTACTTTCTAATTGGTAAAAATTGAACCAATGAAAAAAATCATGCTATCCTAAGCTGGCAGTGAAATGGCATTCTAGCACGGTCAGGCAACTTGAATAACATTTTGATTATCAACTTAAGCCCACCTGAACTCTCTAACTCCTTTGATCCTCCATTCTCTCTCTATATTTGCAAAACTGCATTATTTTAGGAAGTAGACAGTTTCAGGTGGGCTCCAGTCAAATATTTAACTTATTACTCATCCTACCCAGCCATGGCCTATTTTGGCATGCCATTTTACTGCTAGTTCAGTGTGTGTGTGTTTGTCTCTATGTGCCTCATGATGTGACTCTTAACCTAGGATGCCATTGCTGCCTATAATAAAGTATAAGAGAATAATTAAAATTAAAGAATAGATCACTGAAAGTACGTCCAACTTTGAGGATGTATGGGACCATTAACCCTTAAAAGAATGAAGAGTCATCATTTTTACACAACTCTCAAGCATCAGAATGAGACATTGATAGTGATCTGCATAAAACAATAGTTATACAAAATTACTATGCTCATATCCATCTAAATGTAAGACCGATGTTCCATCTCTGATGTTATTATTTCAAAGAACTGCTTTTGCCTATAAATATAAACAGTGTTATAGTATCCATCATGTGGTTCCCAATTTCAGCGATGTTGAATAAAGCTATGTAGCACATCAAAAGTCTGTGCATATGGCAGGAGAGTGTTGAAGATACTTACAATCTTCATGTTCCTTCCTATCTTGGATACAACTGCAACATCTGCGCATAATGAACTGAATTCAATTGGTAATTATTAAATTATAAAACACAGTGTCAAAAGTTTTAATCTGAGGGAGAAAGTTCAAAATACAAAACCTCATCACTGAAGAATCTTCTTTGAATTGAGTCTGTATGTCACTTAGGTACAACCGAAACATTGGTGACCTACAACATTCATTACAAGCATTAAAATACTCTATTTGGAAAGAACAAATGAAACCCATAGGAATTGAATGGCTCCTTTGAGAATTTCCATTTTCAATTTCTTTTTTTTTATTCTTTTTTAAGTTTAAAATTAATAGGAGGAGAGGTTTTGGATAAATTAACGTATAATGAAAATTATAAAACGTTAACAAGTCTAGAATAGAAGGTAAACTCAACTGAATCCCTTCATACATAAATGAATTGTTCAAAAACAGCAAGAAACAGAATACTAAAGAGAAAAACTATGAGGCTACCAGAATGGGATTGCAACAGCTACAAGGACAGGGGAGAGTTTCCATAAGTGATGAAGCCGCCCATCCAGCAACGCAGCCAAGTGCTCAAGAATGCCAATTTCCTGTTATGCACTGCCAGAATCAATCACAAAATATTATATAAATGAACACACAAAGAAGCCAAATGAAACAGCCTCACCTGTAAACAAGTATATAAACCTCTACATAAACTCTCATGATAAGGGCTTGAAAATAAAGTAATTCATTCAGCCAAAATTATAGTAATTAACAATAATTGATTATAAAAATTAATAATGTTTCCATAAGCAACTACTAGTGGAATCACTAAAAGATGCATGCCAGTCAATCTGCATGTATGTATGGGGAGAGGGAGAGGAGAGCATGGTTGCATTGCTTGACACTAGTTCTTAGAGTTACTAGTTTTTTCACTACTACACCACTTGATAGAGAATTCTATCAAACAAGAAAATCCAACAACCAATGAATCGTATGTCCCATTGACACACATCCTTCCAAAAAAAAAAAAGTCTAAGTGCTTAGAAAGGTTATAGTTGGCAGACAAATACAACATGCATGTGTGCAAGGAAATACATGATTCAGAAACTGAATCAAGAAAAAGTGCATCAAATAGAAAGTCATGGACACAGATTATACTATATCAACATCATTCACTAAAATTGAGCATATAAAAACCTTTGAATCTGTTGATTCCTCTTTCAAATGAGAATTTAGAGATCTTCCAGAAAGCAAGTTGCAGACTTCATGATATAGCTTTGAGATGGGGAAGGAGTCATAAGAAACTGACGTGAAATATTCGATTAGGCGATTCCATTTGCTTGCAACGCATCCAAGCAACATGAGTTCCTGTCTCAAGGGAGGAATAGGTGTAAAAATAATGTAAATAGAATGAAAGTCAAAGTCAAATTTATTCATATGACTTCAAGAGCATTACATTCATAAAATTATTTACCCTAATGAAAACTATGTGAGAACAGCAAAAATATAATGTCACAAACCACTACTTTGATCAGAAAACAATGAAACACTTGAAAAACAATGAATCTTCGAAAAGCACTAAACCCTTAAAATGTTTCCAGCCTAAGTTGCTTAATCTATTTACATTGAACAGCACCAGAATGCAATTTATCAAGATCACTGATGAAAAATAATTGAAGTGCTTGAGTATATTATTAAGCAAATGACTTGATCATGCATTAGAAAGCTTGAAGACAAATTCCTTAAACACTAGTATGTATATCATTTCTACAACCCATTAATGGCCATTTGTGTATCATTAGTGAAATTAACATATTTCTTAATAATAAAATAATTACACAACTAGAAACTCTAATACACGCACATGACCACACTTTGGAGAGGACAGATATGAAATTGACAAATATGCAGCAAATGGGAATTTAACATGCATAATCAAGCCTTCAGGAAATTCAGAGTTCCTAAGACAACATCTTTGCATTTAATTTCAAGAACGAATTAACTTACTATTGTTTCATGCAAATCATCCTCATTGCATTTTTCTGAAACATTCAGTCTCTCAAAAACTTGCACCCAGTAAACCTTAGGGGCAGAAAATATCATGCTGGCACCTGAGACCAATCTGACAGTTCTCTTATGAAGAAAATAAGAAAGATTCAATGACTTCCAACGATTCCATGTGATAAAATCAGCCAGTTGATTTTTCCTGCATGTGAAGCAAAGGCATTTTCACTTTTGGCCCTAAAGTCCTATAAAGCATCAGCATGTACTTTCTTATTGTACAAGGGGAAAAATTATCAACAAAATGTCGCTTATGTTGTTTTATGAATTCCCCAAGTTTTAAACAGATTCAAAACAAGCTTGACATGGTATTTTTTGGCATTTAGAATTAAACTTATAATCAGATGAAATTATTCATTAGCTGCAGCACTGTACTCTGCATTTAAAGCGTTATTTTATAACTAACAAGTGGAGTATATTTGCTTAAATTTATTTGCAGAAAAACTTCATGGATTTCAGCATTTAATTTGTAAATAGTGTAACATCATTGAAATATTATATTCTTCTTACTCTGTTAGGGACCCTATTAATGCTTGAGCTCTTTCATGCTTCAGTTGTTCTTCAGATATGGTACTATCAGAATCAGCCCAACTGCTACTTCTGATGGCATTGGAGAGGATATCTAAGCCTTTACCAACTGTGGATATGCATGATACTGAAGACTGCCTCTTGAACAGCTCTCGAAGAGTAAGCTTTGTCAAGTCATTATCAATGCATTTTCCAATCCTCATATCTGAAGTAATTTCTTCCTGTGCAAGATTTAAATCCTTCACAAGACCCCTCGTTTGTGAAACCAAGTTAAATGGAGTATCATGCATCACTAACATGTTGAGATATACACTGAGGCCATCATCCTTGGATCCTGAATAATTATTAAGATCCATCTCAATTATTGCAGTTAGAAAAGCCCTGAGATGTGAATCCCTCAATGGTAAAGTATGGAATAGATGCGCCAGTACAAAACTTCTTGCCTTGTTAAGAGTATCACAGGATAGATTTGCAAGTCCCTGCTTTTAACAGACATATCAGTGCAATAACTTTAAACTCATTGTTAGACCAAAAAAAAAAAAAAAAAAAGCAATCCGCTACCTGAGGAAAAGAAGGATTAGATGTCATTTCACAGAGAGCTGCATCAAGTTCCTTAACTGAGTCATGGTAAACATCTGAGCTGGTAATTTGCCCAAGCACCTAAACATTATCGCCATGACAATTTTCAATACTACTATTCCCAAAACAACAAAGGCATTGACATATGAACTTAGAAATAAAACTATACCAGATTAGAGATTTATATGCCACAAAAGAGTTAAAGCATATATCAAATTAACAAAATATATCAACACTAGAATATAAAACATGCATTTGAACAACAGAACAATAACAACTGAGAAACCAGTAACAAAAGCTTTCACAAAACAAACCAATCAGCAAAGAAAATATTAAAGAGTGGAAAGTGAGTGATAAAAATTTACTTACATTCTCAAAGAAAGAAGCCCACTGGAAGGCTTTCTTGATATTGTGGGCATCCCAGTGGGCTAAATGACCGGAGGACTGATACCCAGATGCCAGAATCAAGATATCTATAAACCCTTTTGTTAGTTTCACCATTTCCTCCAAGGATACATCTGGGTAATTCCAAACCATCTTCTTGTTCTTCTTCTCCAAAGAACCGAATGTAAGAGTTTCAATTCGGCTGATAAAGAAGGCGCGAGAAGATGGATGACCGGAAACTTGGGGTTAAATGGAAATAATAACAAATTGAGGTAGCTCAAAGTAAAATATAAAAGTCTTGAAGATTGTTGCAAGTATAGTTTGGAATGGTTTACATATATGAGAAAAAATTTTATTTTTAAAATTGATATTTTTAAAAATAATTAATTATATATTTATATTTGGTAAAATATAATATAAAAATTATTTATAAACTCATAAGTATATTTTTGTTCACTAATTTTTTTAAAATTAGCTATGCATTTAATTTAAAATTCAGTTATCTTGAAAAATTTTAATTTCTAACTTATCTAAGTTGAATTTTAGCTGTCCACATAATTATTTTTATTAATTTTAATATTTATCAAATATTATAAATTGAGTTAAAATCAATTTTTCATTCAAAAAATCTATTTTTTTTTTTTTGCATAAGTTATGTCAAACGGACACTTATTCTTAACTTAATTTTAATTTTAATTAGGAATAAGCAAATATTCGAATTTCATTAATAAAAATTAATGTTAAAAAAATAAAATAAATTTAATTAACTTTTCACTTTTATAAGCTCTTTTTTATTTTTATTTTTTTTTTTTCATCAAAAGGTCAAATGAAGCAGATTATTTTGAGTTATAAAATATAAATAACTCTTATCATTTTTATAAATCTCACTAAATATATAGAAAATTTAGTGATGGATAAAGAATTGAACAATATTTACTATTGTATTTCATGGTTGTTCAATCTATAATTTATGAAATTTTAATGCAATTTATTTTGAATGAATTATAATCAACTGCAATAACAAACTATTAATAAATTTAGGTGTTCACTACAGATTTTATTTGTTGAGTAATTTATATTATTTATAATTAAACAATTGAGTGATTTAAAAAAAAAAGTATAATATTTTTATTCACAATTTTCACCTTTTTTTTATCTTTTTTTTTAATTTATTTCAACGTATTAAAGAAAGACATTTCTTTCTCTAAAATTGAAATTTATATTTCAAAAAAATAGTAATTGTAATTTATTGTGACAAAGTTAAATTAAACTAAATTAACGCATAATTTAATTTGCTGTGATAAAATTAATAATTAGAATTTTTTTCTTTGGGTACAAAAGAAAATATAAAAATTTGGAATTGTAGAAAGCATAAAATCTTCATTTATAACAAAGAAAGCAATTTAGAATATTGAAATACTTTATTTAGAGTGTAATCAGCGACCGTTGTTTCGTCACATCAATGGAACAACAGAAACTAATTCTATATTTTCAAATGTAAGTCGTTTATGTAAACCCTTGGGAAATGGACTATTAAGTTGATTTAACAACTGGTTTCCGGTTCTGCGGCCATGGACCTGATATTGAATTGGATACCAGAAATTAGAGAAAGCGATTCCCCAAGAGCTTAAGGCTATGCTTAATAATTATAAGCAATAATTATTTAATAAAATTATTATTAATTATTATATATTAAAAATTAAAAAATTAATAATAAAATAAAAAAAAAACTTAATCAAACATGACCAACTAAAATCTCCGATTCTGGTAAAATTTCTCTTCATTCGACAAATTTTGCAAATTTCATAAACAACTATCAAGCTGCTATCGCACATTTAGCCATCGCACTACCAAACACCCCCTAAATCTATTTAGAATTTCAATTAGGTTGACTGATAATTACTGTAATTAAATAACAATCAACACAATTCTTAGTTTTTCTTGTTAAGAAATATTTTAGCGAAGAGATTTTCCAATATCTTAAAAACAATCCAATATCAGAACAAAAACATAAAAACCGAAAACAATCTATAATCTGACTCATTTCATCCTGTCATAGCATAAAAGCAAACCTCATAAGCAAAATAATACAAAATCCTAAAGCTCACAAACATACTGCAAAACAAATCACAGTTGAAATTCTCTCTCAAACGATAGCATTGGCAGCACTAGCAATCCTTGGCCACAAATCAGCGCACTCTTTCCCAATGGGGCCAGTAATAGCAGATCCTACAGTCATTTAAATCAACAAGGTAAAATCATATACGTACTTAGCAATAATAATGAAAGGCTATAAACAACTATGATAATTTGCACAATATATATTTCAAATCACTTTGAAAAAGCAGAGAGATATGCCCAAAAAAATATTGAGCAAAACAACACACAATCAGGTCCGATACCCCAATACTGAATTGATCCATACAAATTAACATAATAGATAGCCAAATATCCAAAAAATCATCAAAGAAGAACTAATTATTTTAAAGAATAAAATGACAGAATCAACAAATGAAAGCTCAGATAAATGTTGGATAAACTCAATTTCCAGACCTAGTAAAAGGTCTCATAATGAGCTGGGACAAAAACATTTATCATACTAGCCATAAGAAAACAAAGGGATTCATTAACAGAATATGTACAAGAACTATGCCCTTGTATTTACAACACCGAGAAAAATGAGGGGTCAAGTCATAAAAGAGCACTTGTATTTGCAAATATGCCCCTAAAATTTATGCTCAATTAATATATAATATATAAAATTAAGTTTGGTTATATCGAACACTTAACCAAATTGAAATATCTTAAAAAAGCTTGAAGTTAGAACTGAAGTAAAATGAAGTATCTGGCAAACCAAGCTGAAAAGGCAAATTAAAAAATTTTGGTTCTTTTTCCTTGGTTTAAATAGATAGAATAATCCTGACCCATGCTATAGAAAATGCATTACCTTTCATTTCCCCCTTGGGATTCACAATGACACCAGCATTATCTGCAAAAACAACATGCTACATTTTAGAAACTTGGGATTTAAAAGCCAAATAAACCAAGAGGCAAAAATATCCAAAAAAAAATCACCAAATTAAACATGCAACTGATACCAGCAAGAATAATTATGTAAAAGATTGAAATTAATATGTTCAAAAAAGTCCAACTTGCTAAAAATTCTAGCAAAAATTTAGAAGAAGTGCCAAGAAAGGAAAAAAAAAAAGAAACGGAAAAAATATTGCCTTTTTCATTAGTAAAATCCCAAAACAGAATCAACAGCAATAGAAATATGAAATTTACCAGCAGACAGGTAGCACAATCATAAAGAAGCAAATCATGCTGTTGAAAACTGGCATTTTTATTTGATTTAAT
Organism: Aleurites moluccanus; assembly: GCA_948193065.1. Classification (NCBI taxonomy): domain Eukaryota; kingdom Viridiplantae; phylum Streptophyta; class Magnoliopsida; order Malpighiales; family Euphorbiaceae; genus Aleurites; species Aleurites moluccanus. Next base: position 26,066 of record CANXYC010918990.1, on the reverse strand, counting down.
ATATGCTTCTTATTAAAAGTGACTAATAAATTTAATGGCCACTCCATTATTAAAAGAAGCAACATTCAAGGACTCTCAATCCCCGATATTCTCTATTCATATTAAATTAAGAATATATCTATCTTAAAATCAAGCAAATTAGCAATCAAAACGAACCTTCAAAATACATGTAAACACCATCCTTTCTGCGCCAGGGCTTACGCTGCCTGACGATGACAGCTGGCATGACCTTCTTCCTGAGATCTGGTTTCCCCTTCTTCACAGTGGCCATCACCATGTCTCCGACGCAAGCAGATGGCAGACGGTTAAGGCGGCCCTTAATTCCTTTCACCGAAATGATGTAAAGGTTCTTCGCACCTGTGTTATCGGCACAGTTCACCGTCGCTGCCACTGGCAGACCCAGTGACATTCTGAACTTGTTCCCAGCAGATCCCCCCCTTCCTGAATAATAATAACCACCAAAAAAATAAGAAAAATTTAATAATCAGATTAAATGAGAAAAATTCTTGTTTGGTTGCTGAGAAAATATTGGAAAATCAAATGAGAGATTTACCTCGCTTCGACATTTTTGATCGGCTCTCTGCTTGCCCTCTCGGTCAAGTCAAGTAGGTCTTAAATATATAGGCCGTGGCATTAGGGTTTTTCAGTGTTTGGTGTTCAACGACACCGTTTTAGTCTGTAAAAATCTGAAATTCGTTAATTGTTTCAATTTACATTTTTATCCTTTTTGCCGGTATAAAATAAAGGAAGAAATAACTGGAGAGGACTGAACCATGTACTGCACTTCCCTTCTCTGCTCCCACTTCCCGGTGATCCCGTCCGCCACCGGAATCACCACCAGCGTCGCTGTCAAAGGCAACCGTAGGTTCCATGTCTACCCTAGAATGTCCTTGAACCAAACTCCTCAGCCGATGAACCCTAAAAGCCTCCTTACCACCATTACTAATCTACTGTGGGGGCCATCCCTCCCGCCAGGACTCCTCATCTTCACCGTCCGTACAGCATGGAACTCGGCGTGGCTCCTCATGATGTCGCAGCTGGCGCCCTCAGATTCCACCGGCGGTTATTCAAGGCCCGCCTCCAAATTCCGTCTCAACAACAACAGAAACCTCAATTCTCAATTTTCCCGCCAAAATACAACGACCTTACACCTCTACGTAGGCCTCCCCTGCCCATGGGCTCACCGAACCCTCATAGTTAGAGCTCTCAAAGGCTTAGAAGATGCAATTCCAGTTTCGATTGCAGCACCTGGGCAAGACGGTTCCTGGGAATTTCAAAACACTAGAAACGAGGATAAGGATATCATTATCCCGGGTAAGGATAATGCAGATGGATGCAGAACTTTGAAGGAGGTTTACGGGCTAAGAAGAGGAGGCTACAATGGGCGAGCGACGGTGCCAATGTTATGGGACGCAGAGAGAAAGGAGGTTGTATGCAATGAAAGCTATGATATAATTGAATTCTTCAATTCAGGGTTGAATGGGTTAGCCCATAATCCAGATTTGGATTTGTCCCCAAATTCATTGAAAGGAAAGATTGAGGAATGGAATCAAGTGATATATCCTAACATAAATAATGGTGTTTACAGGTAAATTTCTATTCTTGATTGATTGATTTTTTGTTAATGTCTCAAGTAAGGATTTTTTTTTTTTTTATGATTTTTACAATGATTTGTTTCTTTTCTTTCTATAATTAGTTAAAAACATAAATGGAATTGGAGTTAAACCTAAACAATTAACTGAATAGAGCACTAGCATGCCTATATGAAACTCGTACAAGTCATGTTACAATCTATTCTTTTACATGGTTTATATACACTCCAATGTTTCAGTGTTGTAAACAAAAATGGTGGAACAAATAGTACTGTGATCATACAAAAACTTGCTCATAATTAGTTCTATATGTAAAAGCTGAGCTGAAATGAAAATGAAGTTTTAGGTGTAATAGAATTTGAATCTCTTACGAGATAGGCACTCGATGACTGAGACGTGTTTGAACATTTGCAGATGTGGATTTGCTCAGAGTCAAGAGGCATATGATAAATCTGTGAATGATCTGTTTAGTACGTTAGATAGGGTAGATAATCACTTGGCTAATTCGCGGTATTTATGTGGTGACACGATCACATTAGCAGATGTTTGCTTGTTCACCACTTTAATTCGGTTTGATCCAGTATATAATGTTCTGTTCAAGTGCACCAAGAAGAAGCTGCTTGAATACTCGAATCTTCATGGTTATATGCGTGACATATATCAGGTAATTGACTACTAGCTAGAATTTGTGCTTCTTATTGAGTCGTTGCTGCTGTGTATATTGATATGCTCATATTTGTTTCCAGATCCCAAAGGTAGCAGAAACTTGCAATTTTTCTGCAATTATGGATGGTTATTACAAAGTACTATTTCCATTGAATCCAGGCAGCATTTGTCCAGTAATGCCTTCAGGATGTGAGCATGAACTCCTTTCTGCACCTCATAATAGGGAATCACTGTTGTCTGTAGATAATACTATGAAGGTTTATGTTTCTTAGGTTGGCTACCGCCATTGAATCTCTGTATATTACCTTACCTGATAAATTTTGTTGGGTGTTAAATATGTTCTCCAACATTTTGGATTTTGTAAATGAAGAATAATATGAATGATGGATGATCATGATCTGGAACTTTAAGTCCAGTCCTAATCTTATCTGCGCAGTTGTGTTTTATGTTTTTTACTGGATTGAATTGAATCAATCAAATATTGTATAAAAAGTATTTTCAAATCCTATTCAACTAATGGTGGATCTATGCAAATTCAAGCAAGATGGAATTCACATAGAAAACTCCATGAATCTGATTTGGGCTGACAACTCGTGTCTTGTCGTCATGATCAATCCTAATTGTGTCGTGATATAATGCTAGTATAATATTAAAATGCTCAATCCTAACTCATCTATTTATTAATCTTGTTAAGATTTCATCATCATAACTCGGATATGTTTATTATACAAGAATATGATATATAAATATTTATTTTATTATAAATTTTAATATATTAATATATTAATCTGAATATATAATTAACTTATACCAAAACAGAAGGAATTCAATGAATTTTAATTTTAAAATATAAATTATTAATTAAAACAGATAAATTGTTATACCATATAAACTAAACTAAACCTAATTAATCTAAATTTTTTGTTATGAATCTATATCTATATGATATTTATATGAATTGATTATTATAAGTATATGTTAAAAATAAACAAAAAAATATAAATTAAATTGACTTTAAAGAAGTTTAAATATATCATATTTTTATTATATATTTCACATATAAAAATATTATTAAATAGTTTATAAGGTGTCATTGCAAAAATTCATTTATATCTTAATTTTTATTTTTTTTTAAACATTAGAAAGATGAAATTGATCCTAAATTTATTATCTAATAAAATATACGTTTATCGTAAGATTATATCTGAACGTGTTATTTATATTCTAATTTTTAATATATCATAAATATATCAATCTATTTATAATCTAAACTTATTTATTACGTATTGTGTTCATATATTATTAACCTGTCGTGTTAAAAATTATCAATTCTAAACTTAATGAGTACCATCCCATTCATTAATTTAATTATGATCCAAAAAAATTTAAAAATTTGTGTTTATTTTCAAATTTTAATATATTTCAACAGTTGGATTTGAAGAAATAAAATGATTAATTATAAAACAATTCTCAATCTATACATTTACTTTTCTTTGTGGAGAATATATATTTTGTAATGTATTTTTTTTATAATTTTATTTGTAAAGTTTTTTTTAATATTATAAATTTTTTTAATTAAAAGTGATTTGTAAGATTGAGGTGGATATTATAACCATTTTTAGTTTATAAAGTTAATTTTAAACTTAAAAGCATTTATTGGGAATTTATTTTGTAATTAACAAAAAATAATATTATATTAAAAAATTTTTAAAATTAATCTCTAAAAATTTTATTTTTCATTCTCGTCCTCAACATTCTCGTCGCTTTCCCTTTTGTTTTCACATCAAGATTACCAATAACCATCACCTTCATCTCCCTCTTTATTCATAGAAGAACAATTAGAGAGTTGAATGAAATTACTGAAGGACATGGTCTTCGCTTGAACTTGCAATTTCTTCTCAGAGCCTTCAGGAAGAAAGGGGTACATTTAACATTACGTTGAGAAACCACAAGATTGGTGACGAAGTCGACCATAAGGGTAAAGGGAATGGCTTGCAAGTTCTACCATGGCTTCATCGTTCATGTTTGAAGCAGCCAAAAGGGTTCTTAAAATCAATAAAATATCATTGTATATATCTTATGCACATGATGAGTTGGGTTTTGTTGGAGGAGAATTTTTCTGGATTCAATTGTGTTGTTTGCTCATTAGGTGTTTGATGTTTTGTCTCAATGGAGGGAGAAAGAAAATTTTTAAAGATTAAAAAAAATAAAATTTTTCTATAACATTTCCTGAAGTTTCTTTTTTTTTTTTTGTCCTTTTCCTTCTCAGTAATGGAAACCAGACCAAAACCTATATTTAATTGTTTGTTCATAATCCTTTTCCTTCTCAGTAATGGAAAACCAGACCAAAACCTATATTTAATTGCTTGTTCATAATCAGAATTTGTGTTTAGGTTTATATTTATTTCAATTATCTAACCTATCAAACAACTCCAAAAGCTTGAAAGATCGCTCTTTTCATTCATTCATAAACAACCTTTTTACCTTTCCAAGATGAACAGGTTTAGTAGTTCTAAAGGGGTCCCAAGCAATGGGAGAATGGGGAGCTGCAGCGGTGGTCGAAATGGTGGTGTTGTTACTGATAGTGATGGTAATGAGAGTTTTCGGAGCTCTCGTCGGGAGTTGGGGGATTATTTGATTCAGTTATATGATAAAGGAAAATCAAGAAGAGAAGAAGCTCTTTCTGCTATTGTTCAGGCACTAACTATGGAGCTGAATGTTGAGTTTGTGGAAAGCAATTTCGTTACATTGTTGTATCAGTGTCTGTGTTGCATAAGGAAGGGGTCTGCCATTGAACTTGAGCTTGCTTCAAAAACAATTGGACTGCTGGGGATGATTCTTGAAGATGAGAATCATGCACATGAGGTATATCAAGATTCGATTCCTGTACTTTCTCGGATTCTTGAATCTGGGTCCAACAAGTTAAAGATTTTGCATTGTCTGGCTATTGTTAGTTGCTTTGGAGCAAATAATCCGGATGAAACAGAAATAGCCATGCAGATCATATGGAAGTTCGTTAAACCTGACTCTGGTGATAAAAAGCATTCAACCAATGTCTTGGCTGCGGCAATTTCTGGTTGGTCCTTTCTTCTTAGCACCATTGAAGGGTGGAGGCTAAACCACAAATATTGGCAAGGTTCGATTTCTTACTTGTTAAGTGTACTGGAGGAAGGTGATGAATCTGTTTATTTAGCAGCTGCTGAAGCTCTGGCTCTGATATTTGAGATTGATTGTTTTAAGAAGTTCTCAACTGATGCAAAAGAATCTACAAATGCAAAGAAGCAGCAGTTGAAGGCTAATATAACAGAGAAATTGAGGTTCCTAGCGGAGAAAGCTAGCGAAGATGGAGTAAAACAAGAGGCAAAAATTGATGATTTTCTGAAATTTTTTGAGTCTGGTAAATCATTGGAAACTAGTGCTAAGATTGGCAAGGATAGATTGAAGTTTTCAACATGGTCTCAAAGGATACAGCTGAATTTTTTGAAGAGTTTTCTTGGAGAAGATGGATTTGTTAAGCACATGAGGATGAACGAGAACTTGCATTCCATTTTCGAGTTTACACCAACAGGGAAGAATTCAACAGGCAGTGAACTTTACACACCAGAAAGAGAAGATATTACTGTTCGCTTCTTCCAACCCAGAGTTCAACAGGAAGATTGTTCTCTCTTACCTTTCACTAGCAATGAGAAGAAACAGCTAGCAAAGAAAATCACAAGGTCTCCTAGATCTTTCTTGAACAAGGCCAGGACTCAATTACTGAACAAGAAGAGAATGATATCACAGCAGAGAAAATCACAAGGTTTCCTAGATCTTTCTTGAACAAGGCCGGGACTCGATTACTGAACAAGAAGAGAATGATATCACAGCAGAATGACATCAGTCATTGTATAGTTGATGGCGAAACTCAATAAACTAGAAAAATAATTTTTGCAATTTTTTTTTCGTCCTTATAATTGCTAGGAAGGATTATCATTTTCTGAAATTTATTATAATTTTAGTTATTCAATTTTCATTATAATGGGATTTATTCCAAAGATTGTGATTGCTACTGTTTCTTTTTATTGTCTGGAACCTGGGTAATTGTTTTTGAATTATGGTGAAGCTACTAAGATGTCTACCACACAACTATTATGAACATCAGAAGTAACATTTCCCTCGATTTAGAGACCATGAAGACCAACAGAGGCTTCATTGGCATAGAGCTAAAAATTTTGGTGAACTATCTACCGCCAACCTTTCATACTATCATTGAACATATATGAAGTTTCAAATGTTAGTTATTAATATTTGTGGAAATTTTGGCATGTTATAAACAATACATTTAACTCATAAAATGTTATTCATATTTATAATACTCATAATTATAACATAATAAAAATATATAATTTTTAAATCAGGATAAAATTGAAATGGAGATTGAATTCAGACAATGCGGAGTGACCTACACCCATCCCTGCGACTTCAGGTTAGAACATAGATTCTCTATCAACGGCAGGCTTCACCATCTCCATTACTATTCAAAGATCGAGATTGACAGCAAAAACAGTTCCTGTGTTCATTCCAAGCAATTAACGAATTATGGGTGGTAAATTGAACAATTAATCCACAAGAACACACCACAAAAAGATGTTCATTACGCAAGTTGTTCATACAACTCCCACCATCCAACATAGTTATTCCATTTTTATCAGAGAACGCAAAGACAGAAGAGGAAAGGTGTAAAACACCAACTTCTTAATATAAACCATTTCCACCCCCATCCAACCCCAAAAAATATGAAAGGTCCAGAAGTTGAGAAGCTAGATTGTCTGAGATTGAACATTAAGATAAAACACATTGATTGTTGACAAGCATCCTGTACATCTATCCTAACAGATTTATGAGATTAAAAAATGGCCCCCTGGTTTTACAGAGTAACCCTATGTGCACCAGCTGACACCATTGTTACTAAAACTAAAACAAGTTCAGCAAAATCCACTCCATGATCTTTTCCTCTTCATCAAAGGAGAGAGCATAAAAACAAAACATCAGAATCCTCCATGTTTCTGATCATCTTAATGCAGACTTCGACCCTGCACAGGTACATCTGATAATTAGTAATTGGGAAATGAAAAAATGGATTTGGAGGGGTTGGGCGCAAAAACAGAAGCATCACAAAAACATTTCTGATGTTCCCCATGGAATGAGAGTATTCAAGACACTCCCAGCATAAATTGTGTACACGCCACATTCAAACCCAAACTTGTCACAACCATAAACATTATAAAGAGTCAGAATCAACTTACTACTTGAACGTTTCATGTTCCTGCAGAACTTGCTGCCACATAGGCACCGGAACATCTCCGCAAGTTGATCATTGTCATCAAAGTCAATACCATAATCCTAGAGATAGAAAAGATGTTGATTTTAGAAAATGACAAAAAGAATCCTTGGAGAATTGTTATATATACATGTAACTGAAGACAGGTCTGCACTAGGAAAAATTTGTCAAAGCCGAGGGCACAGAAAATGGAATAACATAAGCAGCTTATTATACGTATAAGGCAAACAATAAAGCCATGTTCACGCATATCTGGAAAAAACATGCACACAAGCACATATTTCAAACCAAATGTTCAATACAGATAGCATCCAAATCATAAAAGTTTAGAACTATAACACAGCTTGCACAACAAAAGGCAAGCTAAATGAGTGAAATCAAACAGGCAGCTGGAGTGTCATACTGGCAACCAAACAGCATGCTAGCAATATTAAGAAAAACAAGAGACTACACATAATAAATGACTATTTGACTTGGGAAAATTCCCAAATGGGATTATCAATCTGATTACACATATATCCATGTGTGATTATCAATTGTAGATTTTGCTTTTTCCAGATCCAGTTTACAGCTCCCAGACCACACATCAAATAATTGTTTGCCTAGATTACAATAAGGCAGTGTATTTTGCTTCACATTTTTCAGATTACTGTAGTGGATTGTCTATCCAGGTGAAATACATACTTGTGTATGCTTCTAAGTGCTTAAATTGATAGTTCCACTAGCTAATGAATACCCTATCCTTCCTATTGCTATTATGAACAATATGGTTAATCACACCATTAGAAGGTTTTTAAATACATGGTTCCAGTAGAAACATGACAGTATTGTCACAAGTGCACAGGGTAAAACTGATGGATGCAGCACGGGCACCTGGGGCAAATTCAATCAGAAAATATTGATTTTCCACCAGAATGTCTCCGAAGATTACAGAACAAATAAGAAAAGTGTCTCCAAACACCAACACATTAGATATATACTCGGCACAAAACAAATGAGCAGTGTCAAATTCCAATTACTTAGAATCTACAAAACTAGCACTGGTAATAAGCCAAAAAAAGGGAAATATTTAGCCATATATGCTCCATGATTTAATCAGAAGTTTGAAATTTGACATTGTTTATTAAAGGCTTAATGTTAAAAAAATGCTTAAACTTTAGTGCTTTTTGTGATACTATCACGAAATTTTAATTTTGACAATTTCATGCGGTAAATTTTTAATTTTTTGCAATTATATCATTAATCCAATTTCAGGAAAAATTAAGTCTGAATTAGCTAATGTTGTAGGTTTAAATTTGTTTATTTCATTATACACCATGTGGCAAAATTAAATAAAATATTTCACGTCGACATTGCAAAATTTGAGGATTGATTGCATAAATTAACCAAAAAAAAAGGTCTGCCACATCAACAAATTCAAGCATAATTTCGCCTGAAATAAGATCAGTGATATAATTGCAAAATTTTCACAGTTGCTGCGTGAAATTACCAAAACTAAAAGTCTGTGATAGAATCACAAAATGCTAAACAATTTAATAAGATGATAGAAGAGCAATAACAGATGCATAACTAAGCAGAAAATTGAAAATAAGAATCATAAAACTAGCATTGCTTACCCAGGTTAGCTCTTCCAAGGCATGTGACTCAAAACTCATTTTTCATTCATGACAAGGCTAAACAATTCAATAAGATGATGGAAGAGAGACGACAGATGCATAACTAAGCAGAAAATTGAAAATAAGAATCATAAAACTAGTATTGCTTACCCAGGTTAGCTCTTCCAAGGCATTGACTTCTCTTGTTGTGAAGAAGGCAAGCTGCATAAAAATTAATTCCATATAAGACATTTTACCATTGAGAACAAAACAATGTCTAGCCTGTCAGAACCACTGGAAAAGATAACAGGAATGCAAACTACATATTGGGGAATCCATACATGATAATAATTATGATCTGGGCTCTCTATCTTAACAGGGATCTCAATCAAATTTGCATCAAGGCATCTAGCACAAGAAAAAATTTAATCAGAAGTGGTCAATTACAGCTGCAATAAAAGTTTCTGGATAACAGATGAATTACCCTGTTTCTGTGTATGCAAATCATGCAAAGCAATAAAAACGAAACCTTAAAAGAGGAAAACTGAGTTAAAGTTTGAATACAGAAACAGAAACAAGCACTGTCACAGGGCTCCAAGCAACATGCATACAGAGTTACCTATGATTGATAAACCTAGCAACATTTCCATAGAATGTTGCATCCAAAAAAAGAGCTTCTTCTTCCTTCAAAGCTCCTTTCAACCACCAATATGCATCTAATAGAACTGGATAAGTATGCCGACCATTACTAGTGCCTCTTGTCCTTTGCATGTTTCTCTCGTGCAATTCCTTATTGGTTAGTATTTCCCCAACAAATTCGCACACAAAGGCCCCTTTTGGCAGCTTTTCTAGGGTTCTGAGACCCCATCCCTTTCCTTCGGGCGTAAAGAAAACCTGATTGCACACAATCAGTAATTACAGGAAGTTGCACATGGAACTGACAAAAGGGCAATGCAAAAGCAGAATTTTTTATGAATAACTATCATGTCTTTGAACAGTATAAATTTCAAACAGCACCTAGATATGGATTCATGACATAGATTACAGTATCTATAAATTTCAAACAGCACCTAGATATGGATTCATGACATAGATTACAGTATCAGAGTTATCAATCACTAGAAATCCACAAGTGAAATAGATTACAGGATCAGAGTTATCAATCACTAGAAATTCTCAAATATCCACAAGTGAAAAAACTCTAGAATATAGGTCCAGATTCATACCTGCAATTTGCATCTTATACCTCGCTGCACAACCCGATTGCCACACCGCTTATGGCAGGCACATTTACTCCAACATTCTTTTATATATTTCCTCTGCAAGTGACCCTTGCATGGTTCCAAGATCTCATCATTATTTGATCTTTCAAGAGGGCAAGCTTTACAATAGGAGAGGCATTGTTGTTGAGGATCACGGGTCACAGTGATACAGTCTTCTAAGAAATCCTCCCTAATGAGGCCTTCTGATGTGTATGCAAACTGGTGCCCAGTTTCCCGGGCACAAACACAAACTATGGTTGAGGATAAACAATCACCAACACAAGTAGGACAGCAATCTTCAGCCTTGATTTGAGAAAGAGTGAATTTCACAAGAGCATTTTGGAAAACCAGGTTCCGAGGTATGTAGTTAAAAGATGTAGGACATTCATTGTTGATTTCATTTAACCATGAGATCTCAACTATTTCTTCTCCCTTAGTTATGTCATTAAAATCATGAAGAGATCTAAGCTCCTCAGAAGTGAGCTGATACTGTGGAACCACCACCAAACTTCGCGACCCAGGGTCACTCAATTCTTTTCCTCTATTACTTTCTGTGTCCTCACTAAAAGGTCGTAGTTGCATTGGAATTTGAGATGCATCCATCTGAGAAAAGCGACGGATATCAACTGACCCATTTGGAATAAAATTACTTCCTCCCATTTCCCCAATACCCAAAGCACTGTAAGCAGCTGATTTCTTCAATCCACTGACAGTTGGTCTTACATTCAGTAAACTTTCCTGCGATTCATGAGAGGAATCAGTTGCCAATTCCAGGAAGCAGTCACACATATCTTTCAGCATTTGCATGACAGAAAAGTTAGGATCGAAAATTTTATATGATCGGAGACATTTCTCCTGCATTGATTTCAGAAGTTCATCTTGACTAGGCATATGAAAATTTGGTCTTCCAATCATAGAATTGCAGCTCAAAGAAATCTTCACCTCTCCCAATGATGAGGAGGCAATCTCCAAGTTAGTAGGAGATTCCTCTAGAACAGCTGCAAGCTCAGAGTTGGTTCTTGTCTCACTTGATGATGCTGGAGGCTCCGGATCATCTGGCTTTCCCAATGAAGCACCACTAGCTAAATTATCTTCTCTACCCAATGAATCTGCAAAAGTAGGAAAACGTATTACTAAACATATTGAAAAAAGTGTAATTTGCAGTTCAACCATTTAACAATTTTACAGAAGAAAATAAGCATAAACCCATAACAGAGGCATCATTGCAGATGCAACCTTCAGTGCAGTGGAGGTATCAGACTGAACCAGAATCATATTAAGTATAAATCAGTTATGGTAAAAAAGATTACCCTCGTAATTATTGGTTCCGCTGATAAAAGTGATTTACCTGGTCGGATCACTGCAATAGGAGCCTCATAACGTGGTAAGTTATCAGGAGGAAAGTCGTCAGTAAATGGTTCATCTTTAGGAATGATCAAAGCATGAGAATCAGGCAATTTTTGTCTTGGCAATCGTACATTGCCTGGACCAATTATGGGTTCTTTGATTCGCAATGCATGAGATGGCCTCTCAGCAGTAGGTCTCTTCTCTCTAGGAGAAACCTGAGGTAACAAAGGTTCTTTTCCCTTATATGAATGCCGCACCTGAGATGGCTGAGAATCGGAAGGAAGAGTTCTTTCCGATGACGAGTTAGAGTTTGCTTGTCCTACCAAAGGAATAGGTGATGCTGGTTGCTTTCCCATGTTTTTAGTATGATTCTGGGGTGAAACTGGCCCAGGTTGTGACTTCCTTAAATCTGGTGATTGCTGCAGAGAATTCTTGCCCAGCCTCTCTTCATCCTCCAATTTGGGCTTTCTCAATGAAGTTCCACCCTCCACAGGATTGCAGTTATTAAGAGATGAAGAAGCCTGCCCTTCTTGCCCTCTTAATCGCAATCGTTTTAATGGCCGTTCAGGCTCATCATGCACCTCAGCTTCTTCACCTAAATTTACTCCCTGCTAGTTAAGAACAGATTTGTCAGATGAAGACACAAAGTAAAGGAGAAGAAACATAAAATACACCATCACTTACATTAGCATTCTCCTTATCCTCCAACACCTAACAGAATAAATTAATACCAAACAAATATAGTCAGAATAAACAGAAGAAAAAAATGAAAAATAGGAAACAGAAAAGGGAATTGCACCTTCGGATCATCATCATCAAATATGGCATCTGCAAGAACTCTATAATTTTCTTCTTCAATAAGTTCCCAATTCTTGTCATATAATTTTAGAAGTCTTTTTAAAACTGGTTTAACTTTATCTTCAGTTATGCCAATAGCCTTCATTGCACGAAAGGCCTTTGTAACTCTGGGATTTGGAGCCATTATTGACCAGTAACTACAACTGCAATAAGCTCTGAAACATCAGAAGTGCCTACATTGTCCCATGTTCATAATAGAAGAAGGGAAGGGTGGTGAGGATCAACAAGAGAAGGTCAGCACACATCCAAGTCCAAATACACCTTTTTTCAGGTAAAATTACAAGGCACCTAGCAGATAATTATCAAATAAACTACAGTTTATAAAATTCAAATTGAATGCAGTAAAAGAGAATGAGAAATGTAGCAAAAGAAAAAATTATGCATTTTAGCTCTATCACTCGAGCATCTAATCCAAAAGGGCTTTTCTCTGAACTGACAGTAAAATGCGATGGAAAAAACTGCTCGACAGTTAAGATTAGCTCATTACCCCCAACGCTGAAAAGAAATACAAAAGAAAAGAAAACACAAAGTCAAACAAACCCATCCATTGAATATAGGCACAAGTTAAATATCTCCAATAACCTATTGAAAAAGGAACATAACTGAAGCTCCAATATATTTACAAAACCATATTCTAAAAGGGAACCATTTTCTTGAAAACAGTATAAAGTTTCTTTGACCGAGAAATTGATTTCTATCAGCCTATTTTCTTATACATTTCAAAAGCCAAAGGAGCAGAAAATGCTTTATAAGATGATGTTCTTCTACTTGAAACAAATGAAGCCAAACTCAAAGTGAGTGCAACACTTAATACACAAAGCATGACCATAACCAACTTCGTAAAATAACCAAAAAAAAAAAACTTTTGCAAGTAAAAGAAACAAAAAAATGTGAGATATGATAAGGCATACATCAGATTCTTCCACAATCAACAAAGCAGATACAAAAGTATATATTAAGAGAGATTCACCGAAAGATATCATATCACACAAAAATCAATTCAAACAGTCAATAAAATCCAAGAGAAATTGATGCAAACAACAAAACTAAAACAAACAAAAACTTCTTAGAACAAAAAAAGAAGGAAAAAAGCATCCATTAAACTTAAACCTATCTAATAAAGCTAAAAAACGACTTCGCTATCTACATGCAGTTTCATTTCTTTATTTCATCTTTCATTTCTTACATTTTCTCGGAAACCAAACAGAAATTAAAAGAAAAAAACTTATAAAAAGGGGCCAAAAATGACCTAATAAGCACAATGTACTTCCTTCTACAACCAAAAAAAAAAACCCTAAAAGTTATGAAAGAAGAGTAAAAACAGAGAAATAGCTTTGGATCATAAAGAAGGATTTGAATCGACTGATAGAAAAACGAGAGAATTTTGAAAAAATAGGCTTACCAGAGTGATGAGTAGCGAAGCGAAGCCAAGACTCTGAAATATTAAGGCACGACCAAAATAAGGGTTAAAATATTCGATATCGAACCGGTCCGGTTCGGGCCCAACTCAGGCTTCGATTTACAATAATTTCATTATTCAAAATAATTTTATTTTATCAATATATTTGTTTAAAAAAAATATATTTATAAAATTTAATTTTTTTAAATAATATAAAAATAAATTTATGCTGTACTTGTTGAAATTCTGTTAAGAAATTTATTTTATTTATAAATGAATTTCAAATAAGATTCATTTATAAATATATTCTCATATTTAATATATTAAATAATAAAAATAAAATTCATTTCAAAAAAAATAAATATTACATTTAATATAATTTTAAAATTCATTTTAATATTTTTTTTTTAAATATCTCTATAAATATATTATTTATTTACTTATTTTTTTTCAAAATTTTCATAATATATTAATAAAAATATAATTATTTAAAACTCAATTTAATATTTATCAATAATACTTTTTTATATACACTATTTTTAAAAAAATAAAATAAAATATTGGCTATAAATAATTAAATTTTTTAAGAGTTTTATACTTATAAAAAAATTTGAAGAAAAAATAATTATAGAGTATAAAGTAAAAAAAATATAATAAATATTAAAAAATTATAAGGTATAAATCAAAATATATAAAAAAATAAATAATAATAAAAAAATAAAATATGAAGACGTCTATAATAAAAAAAAAATTGTATAAATATTTAAAAAAATACGTAGTCAAGTAAAGGCTCCACCTCATAAACACGACCTATTCATAATTTAAAAAAAAAAATTGTCAAAAATTAAAAATAAAAATAAAAATAAATGGTCTCAAATAAATAAAAATTTTAAATTCATAATTGATGTATTTTTGTCTATCAAAATTTAAATAGTAAAATATTAAAGTTAATAAGGAAATTTTAGTATTATAAAATTAATTAATTTAAAATTATGAAATTTATTTAGAAATATCAATTATTTTAATATGATTTATTTTAGTTATTTCTAATTTTATATATTAAATTATTTATAATTTTAAATGAATTTGGATTTAAAATAAACACAAGACTATATATATATAATTAAATTTTATAAAATTTTATGAAATTCATTTATATAAGGGATTAAAGTAATTAGAAATTATATTATTTCATAAATTTTAATTTAATTATAATTTGATTTATCATCAAATTGCATAAATAGATTAAATCTAGATAATTAAGAAAAATAAAATAAATTGAATTCGTTAACTATGTCTAAATCGAATATATATATATATATATAGGAATGTTGTTTACTTTATTTTGGACAGAAATTAATTAAAATTTATTGTATTTATAATTCATGGAATTAATATATTTAATTTATAGACCAGCTAATTAAAATGACGATAAAAGAAAAATATATATATTGATAAATATAATTTTAATTATGACATATAAAAATATAATGATGTGATTTAAAATAATTAAGATCTACAAAAACAAAATGACATAATTTAATATACTAACGTGGCTACATCAAATACTAATTTTAAAATTATTTTTATAATATAAGATATCATATACACTATAATATTAATAAAATTAATAACATTTAATAATCTTTACATTCTTAATTTAGATTATTAGGCTAAATTAATAATTTTAATAAATTAATAAAATAATAATTTTTTTAAAAATTATTATATAATTATATGATATCATTCTTATTATAAATTAATAATTTATATATAATAAATTATAATATTTTATTATAATATAATTTTAAAGGCTATCTTAAATCTAAATAATTATATTAACATATTCTTTTCATTTTATTTAATTAATATTTAATTTATCATATATTTTTTTATTAAATTCATTAATTCATATAATTAATTATATTTTTTTAATTTTATTTTAATTAATTTATATTTAATTGATCTCATATTTTTTAAATTTATTTAATTTATGTTAAATTAATTATAAAATTAATAAAACATAATGAATTTTTAATTGATTAAATATATATTTATTAAATTAAATATTATATTTAAATTAATAAATTATTAATTTATCTATTAATTAATAATTATTTTAATTAATAAAATTTATTAGTCCAAATAATATTATTTTATAGCTATTATATTATGTTCTTGCTAGCATGATTTCATCCATAGTTAATTTTAAAATTATTATTAAAATCTAAGTATTATAGATATGATAAATTTTCAATTTAACAATATCTTAATTCAGAATTATATATATATATATATATATATATATATATATATATATATATATATATATATATGTGTGTGTGTGTGTGTGTGTGTGTGTGTGTGTGTGAACAATATTGATATGGGCAAAATCTTGCGGAGCTGCTAAATTGGCCTTGCGGAGCTTAAAATTGGATCTAATGCATTTAGGCCCAACACCACATGTTAAATTATTTTTATGGAGTGTTTGATTAAAAATTTTATTTTAAAAATAAAATTTTGAAAATTTTATTTTAAAAAATTGTTATATTTAATTTAATTTTTTTTATTTTAAAATTTTAAAATTATGTTTTGAAAATAACGTTTTAAAAAATTATCACATTTAATTTTTTTTAAATTTTAAAATAATATTTTAAATTAATTATTTAAATATTTAAAAAATTATTTAACGTTTTTTAAATTTTAAAATATTGTTATATATTTATTTTAAATATTTTTTTAATTTATATAAAAAATAATTTTTTAAAATTATAAAAATATGAAAACAAAATTTTAGAAAACAACTCCAAACTCGTTCCAAGATGAGTATTTTCCCATCATCAACATATAACCTGATCTCCTATTGCCGAGCAGCTACTGTAGAGAGAGGGAGTCACTCCCATGAAAGCCAGCCAGTTGCTATAGTGAAAACTTTCATTGATGTGACAAATACAGCCGCCTTATGCTGCCATGTGTCTTCGGACAGTGTCTTATGCTCCATAAAAATTGAAACATCACCATTCAACAATGATTTTTTATTACTTTATTTATCTCTTTTTCTTTTCATTGTCTAATTGTTAATATATCCTTAAAACTCCAGATCACTGACTTAATCATTGAATATTTTCGCAAACCATCTAAACTTACCCTTTGATTGATTCATCTTTTCTCTTTTTGTAAGCTTGGAGGTCACATAACATTCTCAGGCCCATTGAAGAGCTCAGGGAACATAAAATATCATTACTAGGAGAACTTAAACTAGTAGTTCGTGTGAAAAGAAGAACAAGCAAAGCCCATTTTGTTTTGTAATTGAAGAATATGGTTCACGCCATGAGTGTGAGAGGCAGGGGCCAATTCTATATGTCCATTTTCTTGCAGTCAAATTGAAGTACCTGTCAAAATCCAAACAGTGTACTATAATCCAAAATCTGCTATGCAGCAGAATCAGATCTGATCATAATCCCTTTTTAGTTTACAGTAACTTCGCATGATCAAGAAACCACTTCTTATTATTAATAATATAATTTAATCACCTTCAATATGGGAATTAGAATTATTTCACCGGATCCTAATCAAGTAATCCGTAGTTGCTTAATGATTATTGTTCTAACTATTGAGTTAGTGCAAAGCAATTAATTAAAGACAGAGAAAGTTACAAAACAAAACCACCCCGATAAAGGTACTTCCTCGTTAAGGACAACCCAAACCGCCCTGTATAACTAAACCCAGTTCACTTTCTTGAATTCAGACAAAATCCATCTGATCTCTAGCTATATAATTAAACCCAGTTCACTTTCTTTATTTCAGACAAAGCCCGTCTCTAGATTTTTCCTAACTATTGCTCTAAAACCCCCTTTCATGGCTTGAACCAATAATTCATTCAAATTCACATATGGGTTTACCAACAAGATTTCCTTTTTTCTTTGTTCTCTCTGTGTCTCTGACTTTAATTACAATTTTAGGGATTTTTGTATTACCAACTAGTGCTGAAGATTACACAAATTTGGTATTTAAAGGTTGTGCAGAGCAAAAATTCCAAGACCCATCTGGGATCTATTCTCAAAACCTGAAAAATCTCTTCGTTTCTTTGGTTTCACAATCATCACAAAAAAGTTTCTTCACAACTACTTCTGGGGATGGTCAAAATGCCATTATGGGGCTATACCAATGCAGAGGAGACCTCACAACAGCTCAGTGCTACACATGTGTAAGCAAAATCCCAGAAATGGTTAAAAAAATTTGTGGTGAAGTCATAGCAGCCAGAGTTCAACTAAATGGGTGTTATCTTAGGTATGAGATTGTTGGATTTAAGCAGATTTCTGAGACAGAGTTTCTATACAAAACTTGTGGGTCAATTCAGGCTAGTGGAAATGGGTTTGATGAGATGAGAAGTGCAGCTTTTAATTCACTGGTGAATGGTCTAAAAAATGGGTTTTACACTGGGAATTACCAGACAGTATTTGTTTTGGGCCAATGTGAAGGTGATTTGTCAAGCGGGGATTGTGGGAATTGTGTGAAAAGTGCTGTAGATAATGTGACAAATCAGTGTGGTTACTCAATTTCTGGGCAAGTGTACCTCCATAAGTGCTTTATTAGCTATAGTTATTACCCTAATGGAGTACCCACCATTAATTCAGCATCAGGTAAAGGTAGACTAATCTCTCTCTATCTCTTTGCACCCTCTTTTCATATTATATTCATTATTCAATACAATATATATTATCTTATATGTTACACTTTAGATTATAAGTTCAATAATATAAATGTTTTAATGTTTTTAGCAGTGAAAATTTTTATCTTTTTATACCACTGAGTTGAGTTTAACAGTTGTGGCAATAATTTCTTACAAATTTGAACCTTGCCCGAGTCTAATTAACCCGAAAAAATGACTGCTTCTTGTGAATTCAAATATCAGTCGGAACTAAAGTATTCAAACAAATAATTTTTAAAAAAGAAAGGTAGATAGGTGGGGTTGATTTATGGTGTGATTAGGTCAAAATTTTTAATGCTATTAATCGGGTTTTGCAGAAGTAGTAGGGACAAGGCAACACACACAGAGGACAGTGGCCATTGCAGTTGGAGGAGTAGCAGCTTTGGGGTTTCTAATTGCCTGTTTGTTGTTTATTAGGTCTGTTTTGAAGAAGCATAAGAACAAGCATGATAGTTGGAATTGACTGTTTAAAGTTCTTTTCTCTACCCTTTTATACCAGCTTTTATCTTGTACTTGAAGAAAAACAGAGCTCTTGAAAATTTTTATAAGTTAATTATATATAATATATACATGGAAATTTGTTCTTATGATTTTGTGCAGATTATAATTATTAGTGGGTTTTCAAGATTCCAATGTTGGTAGTGGGTCTAGTTTTTAGAAGAAAAAAGCAAAAGAACAAAAAAGCAAAGTTAGAGCAAGAATTTTATTGGGGACAGTAAGGGATTTATGTCAAACTAACTTTCTTCAGGAGTTCCTTTTCAATACTAAAATGAATCATAATTCATACATATTATTATTGTTATATTGCTTGCCAAACCCACTGGATGATTGTTTAATGTTTTTTATTTGCTTTATTTATGTAATTCAAGCAAGCCAAGATTGAATATTAGATTTATTATTATTTAATAAATTAAAAAAAATGCACTTCAAATAGTAGATTAGAATGTGCTGCCAAGTATATGCTGGTGTTGGTTTTCCTTAGCCAATAGCCACACATTGCAGCCACAGCCCACTTCATGTGCTGCTTTCTATGAGAAAAGCCAATGCTTTTATTGTTCCTGTCACTGAAATTTCTGTACAAAAACATAATTGTTGTGCTCCCAATCGATTGTCTTGCTGATTTTGGGTCCTATCTTTCCAGGTGTCACTTTGGCCCTTTAATTTGATGTTATCTAATAATTCCAATGAATTGAGCTTAGAAATTTAAATTTATTATAATCAAATGCGTGAAAGGAAGACAATTATTAAAACCTATTTCTATCAACATCCATATGAGGCCAAATTTTCAAAACTGAAATTATTGAACAGGATAAAGAAAATTATTTTATAGTTCAGTGAGTTATAATTTAGTAATTTAGTAACTCTGAAGACATTTTCAGAACAGTGAAGTTATAAGTTTAAATTAACTCATACATTGAGTAGACTGCACTCAATCCAATTAATTCTGATATGAACAGGGCGAAACATACATGATACACCCATTCTGCTTAATAACTTTTCTACTGTCGAACTCTTTTGACTTTTTGAATAAAGATTGCAATTTGCAAACCATTTTAATCCTTAATAGTTAAGCAAGTCAGGCCAATAAATTTTCTATTTTCCTTTTAATTACAAGGCAATTTAAAAAAAAAAATACATACAATTTTACAATCTAACTAACGTATCCTAAATCGAGAACACATCTTTATCATCATAATGTTAAAATAAGTTTTAAAGATGTGGGTTCCAAATAGTTTCAGTAACTATCTTACACAAATTGAGCAATAACTCATTTTTTAAAAGTTGATATAGACAAAAAACTAAATTAGCACTAAAATTATCAATTCTCCAATTGGGGATTTCCCACTTGCTATTTGATTGTTTAATCAGCACAAGCACATGCAAAAGGACAAGCAAGCACAATATTTAACTGTCTTTTTATCAGGGGAAAAGCAGGTTGCTATCTAGCTGCATCAATCAAAGTCAGACCCTTCAACTTTGTCATTAACTGAAACAAACCAAGAAAATATATATATATATATATATATATATATATATATATATTCAAAATTTAGAATCAAACGGACTGTTGTACTGCCTTCATTTCTCAGAACTCATAAGATTTTATGCAAATTTTCCATTTAAAAAGAAAGGATTTTGAGCCAGGAAGACAAATTGTCACTCAAATAAACACTTCATTGTCTGTTCAAATGCACAACATTGAGAATACTCTCCTTCCCTTCTATTTTGCTTTAAGTATCTCCAGAATTTGAGAGTTACAAAGGAAAATACTTGGGAAATCCAGATAAATTAGTTTTTTATATGATCATTTGAAATTCCATTTTTGGGCCATCATATTTTGATTGTATTCAAGTTGGTCGATATTTTTTTAAAAATTTGACTCCTGTGCTACTATAGTGCATCGGGTATTCAGAGCCTCTGTTTTCTCAATTTTTCTTTTAGTGCTTAGTTCCCCAACCTGAAATTTTTTCTTCCTTGGATATAAATCCTAAAGCTCATCACTTGCTTGAATTTGCCCACCATCACTTCATGTTTCACCATATCAGCATTGAATTTCAATTAAAGACCTAAGCTATTCTTGATAGGACAAATGTAGAGCTTGAACAAAAGCTTTTAAGAAGGTACCAGTTAACCTTTAAAACCATATTTCTAGAAAATAAAGAACTGTTCAGTCTTTGTATTTCCAACCTCTTCAAAAATAAAAACATGCAAATGTGTGTCTGTCTTATATGTTTGTCCTCCCACATTAAGCAAGATTGTATATTCTTGTTACAGAACATAAAATTTTCTTCAAGCTGCACTCCCTAAATTAACTAATTCACTTTCACTCTGTTCAAACTTAAAAAGAAACCAATTCCATGGCTATCCCAGTGACTTGTTCAATTTCTATAAATTGAAAATT
Source organism: Aleurites moluccanus (assembly GCA_948193065.1). NCBI lineage: Eukaryota > Viridiplantae > Streptophyta > Magnoliopsida > Malpighiales > Euphorbiaceae > Aleurites > Aleurites moluccanus. The sequence continues at coordinate 4,414 of CANXYC010918990.1, read as the reverse complement.
CCACCACCAACCAATGAGCTTTTGGTTTAGTTGTACTAGAGTTATCTCCAGGCTAAAAGGTCTCAAGCTCGAATCCCATTTGGATAAACGAAAAAAAAAATCATTAACTGAAATAACCACTTATCTATTATTCTGTTATCCAAAATAGTTACATAAACTTCAATCATCTTTTTGTTAATGTATTGAAGTTTCCAATTTAATGAATCATATGCTTAACTTCTAAACTACAGCCAAATTAACTGTTTTCATTGAACAAATAATAAGCAAATATCTTCAAGCATTCACACATTAACAAGAAACTCTAAAATTCACAGAAATTGACAATAATAATACTCACAACACCATATAATCAATCACTGAAGTTCATTTCAATCAAAACGTATAGATAATTGTAGCTCAAATTCCCCAATCTCTATTACAAATCACATAAAGATTATTAATTTGATTTAAAGTATCCCTAACCTGACCCGATCCGATCCGGTTTTTGTTTTACTTTTGGGGAAGGCCAACAGGCGGAGGAGCTCCAAGAAGGCTTTGCTGCTGGATCTCAATCTCATTCAATTGCTGCTCGCGATCCATCTCGATAATAAGAGGCACCACCAGGATTAAGAAGGTGGTTCCGGCAATCCACGCGGCTTTGCCGGTGCTCCGGATGAGTTTCTTGGTGACGAAAATGGAGTCGCTAGCAATTTGCTTGCCTTTAGAGACTATTTCGGAGTTGGTGAGCTTGGCGATGATTGTGGAATCTGCTTGAGATTTCGGTACTCGCTTCGCCGGCTGCGCCGGAAGCGAAACTCCACCCTTTCGAGACAGGGAGGCCATCGGTGTTAAAACGGTATCGTTTTTAAGTTTGTGAGGTTAGTAGTATTTATTAGCTGGTGAAGACTGAAGAGTGAAGACTTCATAAAACAGTTATCAAACACTGCCGTTTTGGTACTTGTAGGTTCCCAAGGACCTTGTACCGCGAAGTTCAAAGATTTATTGTGTTTTGATAAATTAATTATTTTAACCTCCAATTTTGATGAAATTGCATCTCAGTTCCTTCTTCCTAAATATCATAATAACTTGGACTCCATTTTTCTGCAAATGTTTGGAGCATTAAAAAAAAAAGGTCAAAATGAAACAATTGATTAAATCTCAATAGAAAATACAGTATATTTTACCTACATTGAGTTTAATTGATTAATGGATCTATGTTTAAAATTAAATTGAATTCTAACAAAGTGAGCTATTCTAAAAAAAATAAAAAATTAAGAGAAAATAAATCAGGCAAAAAGTAAAAAAATATAAAAAAAATATTTATTTTTAATGCAATTATTAAAGAATTTTCATAATTAAAGTTTTATTTTTTTTAAATAAGATAATATTATTAATGGATATCAGAAATCATAACATCTATGAATACAAGGAAAGCTGAGCCTTAACTATTAAATTCTAGTATAAAATCAGTTGCTGTTTTTAAGGGACACTTGGTTTACAGATTTCTTCACAAATTTAATAACTAAACTAAAAATTTGTTTCTTTAATTTCCAACAATTCTCAATTATAAAATGGGTATTTGGTAAAAAAATTTTATGGAGTTTTTTGTTTTATAATAACTATATCATACCATTTAGTTATTAGCAGTTAGATTGTAAAAACTGTCAGTTATGAATTCATATTTTGTTAATTTTAAAATTAATTAAAAAATAAAAAAAATAAATCTATTCTAATTAAAAATTATAATAAGCATAATTATAAAAGTATTTAAAAAATAAGTTAGGACCACCACCAACTTGTTGAGATTTTTATACATAACGAATAAATTTAGCATAATGATAAATACTTGTTGAGATTTGAGTTTAATATTTCTCCTTTAATTATATTAAAAAAAAAGGTCTTTAGCTAACTAGAAAGACGAATCAAATTACCAAACTTCAATTTGGCCTTATCTGATGTCTTTTTTCTTAGTTCTTGTTTTTTAAGCCTAGAAGAATTTTCAATTTCAGTCTTAGTCTAGTTTGAGTAAATTAATGATTTATTTACTTTTCAATTTTGTATGCTCTCAAGTAATTTGACAATTTTTTTATTTTAAGGTTGATTGTTATTTGTGACAATTTGAGATGAAACATATGTCAGAGAAAACATTTTCCATGTTTAAGTTATTTTTCATGAATTTGAATGAAAAAATAAAATGATCATTGAAATTAAACAAATTGCTCAAAATCAATTATTAATTTAATCAAATTAGACAAAGATTCAAATTAAAATTCTACAATGCCAATAAATAAAAACTAAAAAGAAAGCCTGAAGGCCAAATCGAAATTCAGTTCCTCTCTGTGACTAGCTAAGATAATAATGACAATGGTGCAAAAGAGTCTCAACAACTTTGCTCATGGTAGGTCTTGAATCTGTGTCTTCTGTCACACATTCCAGAGCCAATGTCACAACAATTTCCACTTCACTTCTGTCATATTCTCCCACCATTTTTGGGTCCACAATCTCTTCAATCCATGACTCATCTCCTCCATTTTTCTTCTCTCTCACCCATGCCACCAATCCTCTCTGTTCTTCCTCTGTTTCCTCTGTTCTGGCAGTAGTCCTATTACTCACTCCTATTGCTGGACTTTGCCCTGTCACCATCTCCAAAAGAACAATCCCATAGCTATAAACATCCACTTTTGATGTAATTGATTGATTGGAAACCCACTCTGGAGCCATGTAACCTCTTGTTCCTCTTATTCTTGAAAAGCTTGAATTATTCACCTCATCTCTGTTTTGTAGCTTGGATAACCCAAAATCTGATACTTTTGGCTGATAATCAGAACCTAATAATATGTTTTGAGGCTTTACATCACAATGTAAAACCCATTCCAAGCACTCTTCATGTAAATAAGTAAGTCCTCTTGCTGTTCCTATGGCAATTTGGAATCTTTTTCCCCAATCAAGTGTTTCAGAGGACAGATTTTCTGATAATGACCCATTTCTCATGTACTCGTAAACTAAAAGTCTCTGCTTTTTTTCTGCACAATAGCCCCACATTTCTATTAAATTCATGTGATTAAGTTTACCGATGGAGCTTACTTCTGCTAAGAATTCTGCTTCTCCTTGATCAGCAATGTTAAGTCTTTTGATTGCTGCGATTCGATTATCAGACAATGTTCCTTTGTACACAATTCCCCCTGCTCCTCTCCCAATTTCCAAACTGAAATTTGCTGTTGCTTTCTTCAGTTCATAATAAGTGAATCTTTTGAATCCTGCAATATGGCGGTAGCCTCGAGTATCAGCTTCATAATTTGAGTCTTTGTGATACGAACTATTCAAAAAACACCAAACGAAGAGAAGTCCAATAATCTCAACTACTCCTAAAACAATTCCAAACCAAAGAAGTAATTGCAATTTCTCATTGTGGTAGCTTTGTGGGTATGTTCTGTCTATTTTCCTAACAAGTTCTTCAATAGAGCAATTCAACCCAGATCTTGAAACAACTTGTTTATCAGAAATAAAATAACTTTTTGGAACTTTCAGATAGAAATCTCCATCAAAACTTCCCGAACGTTGACCATGTAACAATGCCATCTTGATATAGCACATAAAAGGAGCAACATCCGGATTAATATTGTTCATTATAGAAAACAGATTCCAACGCCCATCTCCAATATACCTGTACTGAAATCCTTTGCAATTACATAAACTCGAACACTTATTCTCACACATTTCCCATGTGTATCCAGGAAAAACTTGATAGTCGTAGCCATAAAATTCGACATGGGGAAGCTTAATAAAACCAGCCTGATGATGAACTGTAGTAGTATTATTCTTACACGAGAAATTCTCGAATTCGGGTGTGCAGCCATAAGACCAATCAGTAGAATTCTTTACCTTGTAACCTGGAAGACAAGAACATTTTCTGCTAGAAACTGTTTCTGTTGGTTCATAAAAGCAAAAACTATTAGCTCCACAAATTCCGTGAATCTGACATGGTTGAGGCAAAGCCTGAAAGGAAACAACCCAATTTGTGCTATTCTGCTTTCGACTATACAGTCGAAGGTTACCATCAAAATCAATTGTCAATCTTCTTTGAAGTCTGACCCCATAATCTGCTGCTAGGAAAGAAAAATTATCAGATGAAGTAAATTTGCCGAAATTATCAAGAAAGGCAAATCTAGAGCTGTTGTAGGCGAATCTTCCAGGTATAGCCGAGCCAACAAGCCATGGTGATGGCCAGTAAATGCTTGAATCCTCTGAATCATCATATAAAAGACGAAGAAGATTATCATTGTTGAAGAAGAGCTTGTAAAAACCAGAGGAAAAGTTTGTTCTGCTTCTTGATGAAACAAGCTGCATATCTTTGGTAAATCTTTGTAAAGGAAGAAGGGTATCAGTAGGCGAATCAAAACTCTGCCAAAGAACAACACCTTGTAAATTTTGCAGA